>MU893884.1:0-21756 GCA_036418205.1 Ostertagia ostertagi
ATCAATAGCGGCAAGGTGCAGTGCTTCGCCGTCCAGCTATATGAGACACTTCGTCCTCATTGGTCGTGTTACTTGCGTTACGGCGCGAGCGGCGCACGTGCACGCTCCGCCCATTGTGGGCGGTCCTTCACTTATAGGAAACGTTCTCATTACACCTGACAGTGTTTATTTCTACCCTTTTACCCTTTTTGGGCTATCTTGCTTTGAAGTTAGAGAATTTAAAGTTACCGTCTATCAGATCGCTCCGCTCCTCTGCTCACAGCGAGTTGTTTACCGAGTCCAACTTGACAACTCGGTACTCAATCATGACCCGAAAAAGGGCACCAGTAAATAGACAGGATTACAATTTAAAAGCAAAGCTCGCGATGAAATGGGTGTTCATAAAAGAGGGAAATATGCAGTGGAGAGAGTAGAAGAGGGGTAGAGGTGCAACAGCCACCAAAGCGACAACAACCGTGGTTAACTAGTCCGCGCGGGCTCTTTCATGACTAAATCTCGCCCATATTTGGCCAGCGGAGGCGAAAAGGGTGCTGTTTCTAGGATTTTTACCCATTTTGTTTTTTACGGACGCTTAATTTGACACATCTACATTCACATTCACCGGTGTGGGTTTACGGCACGAATTGCCTCTGAAAGCAAAGTTCGGATTTCTGGGCTAAATAAAGCTCTTGGGCGAGAAATATGGAGAGGATCGCAAGCGGAAAGCACGTACCCGTTTGGCGCCACGACTTGACAAGGCTGAGGCGCTAAGGACCATCAGACCATGCCTGCCCCCAAATCTGCTATTTCACTTTGCCGCTACTACGGAGGGGAGTTTATTTCCATGCTTGTCAACGGTTTCTTTCGTTTTTTCATTGTGGCGTTTTACCTCACATCTCCACTGTCGCTTGCAAGCGCAATAGCACATCTGTTCGACCCCGGAATGGCCGTTAAGCCAATTACATATAGTGGGGAATACATATTACCCTTTACGTGCACCATTGTTGAGTACTAGACGTGCCTCAATTTCACGTGAAGATTAGGTACTTCGGGGAATATTGCGGGTTTTTGGCTCACCGTTCAAGATGGACCGTATTTCTATTACGAATAGCAAGCCAAACCTTCTATATATAGGTTCTGTGAAACGGCGAAAAGATCTGTTTCCTCTGTGGTAAGCAATTTAAAAAATGGGTCACCTTCGTATAACATTACAGTCAGGGTGGCGTTAGGTCGGATGCCTGCATCCCTCGACGCATTCCCACTTCGGGCTGTTCTCGAGCCCCCTAGTCAGAGTAAGGAGTGATGACGAACCAAATCACCTTCAAGCACTAGGGCGATTTTGGGAGCTGAGTGGGGGTGGCTCGCTAATAGGGTTGCTGAGACTGTCGGTTAAGTTTTTTTTTTGCAAGTAGGAAGACTGTAACTCATTCCTTTCTGTTCCGTCCATATCTGGAGACTAAGCAAGGTTTCTGGATTCGGTTCGGAGTTAACCTTTACTCGAGCGAATGCAGGATTGGATGTGGAGGCGGAAAGCATGCGTGCAAACGTTCCGGAGATGGGTGGCAGGCAAGGCAGACGCCGAATGTCTGGGATTTTGTAGCCAGACCGGCAACCGCATTGACTCGGCACAATCTCCTCGCTACTTCATATTCGTCGTTCTGGACGGAAGGCTTTAATTGTCTTTGACCGGTTCCAAATGATTTAAGTTGATTACTTTATGGGCTCATGTTTTGCGAATTATTGATAGTTATACAGGTACAGTCTTCAATCTACGAGAATTTCGGGACGAAGGCGGTGGACACTTGATGAGGACAATCATACTACAGTACAGCTATTTGTTATGATATAGTGGGTTTGGTAGAAGGGTTCCTTCAGAGATAGTGCCACCTATTGTTTTGGAAACGGTCAACAAAGCGTTGATGGAAGATCTCCGACGAAGAGAAGGACCGGCCGTGTGGAGAGCAGAGCGTAGACGAGTGGAGCGAGGTGAAAGCAGGCAATCATGGACGGAACGAGAGAAACGGTGAGAATAACTGTCATCTGGAATAGCTACAATCTAATACCATGAACAGTAAAGCCGTTGCTAGTAGAAGAAATTTCCATCCATTATAGTTTGGTTTTATTGGCAACCAAGGAGCCACTGGATCGCGCCACGCATGTTAATCCGCGCGCGAGTTTTGTTCTTTCAAAGATTACTGGACTGTTTTGTCGCATGAGGGGGACGCCAAGAGAGGAAAGTGACAAGTGCTGCATGATTTCGGGGGGCAGGGTGAATGGGTCGCGCCAGCGTCCTCCTATAACGTAGAACAGGTCCGAAGGTGAATCTTCATTGGCAATTCCTTACATAATAATCAGCGTCGTTAAGCGGAGCGGCTACTCATGCGCTCGCGGGATCAAAATCTTGATTTGATTTTTGGATTGAACACCTTTCCAGATCGAGCATGCTTTGAATTCCTCGGGTCGGTCAATTGTTGCAGTTTATTTTGGAGGTTAACTTGGACCTATCAGCGTGTAGCTCATAGGTATTTCGGTAAGCCTATCGCCCTCTCAAAAAACGTCACTACGATTCTGAGTGGAAGTAGAATGTGTGGCGCATCCCGATGATTGATCAGTTCGATTACTTATCTTTTATTTGAATCGTATTGTAATTGCAGGGAACTTCTCTCAAAGGGTGCCGTTGCGGGTTATACGATCGAACTAGACGAATCCCTATCAGCTCGATTTTCATCGGTGCATATTTGGCGATTTGTCAAATCGAATTAGGTTTTTTTTGTATTGTTACTTAATAACTTATACGTTGCCATATGTGTATACATGTCCACAGTTTTAATCTTTCGTCATTCATCATTGTTTCGGGTCTAACGTTTAACCTAGTTCCATGAAATTACCCCCCGTCTATTCATCATCGTCAGTTAATCGCTCAAAAGTTTTGCACAAAACACGCCCATCAGGGGGCGGTACTTGTGTGTGATGCCTATATGATATATACTATGTTTTATTATTTTCGTTGTTCCACGACATGACAACTCTGTTCTGATCTACTCATTCGGTGCTGATATGCTTTATTAGATGATGCATTTCTTATTTCACCCTCAAAAATTGGTCAGCTTTAAGCTGTAAAATATTGATTTTTCATTTGAGCTCTGTGTGAGTGTGGCAATCATTGTTATTCTTCACGTTGTCAATGTTGATAGAAGAGATATGAATCTATTTGTTCGCTTTTGTTCTCTGTGTTCGTTCATGCGAAAGATTCTTTCGCGACACTTCTGGCCTAACTCCGCCCCCACGCAAACTCCCGCCCACAAGTGAAGAACACAACTATTGATTTTTGTCCTTATTACACACACGACGCACGAGATGCGCACACGTATGTGAACGTGCACACAGTAAAATCATGTTAATGTCTGCTCACTACACAAACCCCGTACCCGCAAATTGTCGAAATGTCAACCTCTACACACTACTGGCACGACAGTTGCCGCTGCAGGCTGTGGCACGCATAACACATTTCTGCGGAACGGTGTGGCGAGAATCCTCAAACTTAGCTCGCCATCCCAACATTTGACCTGCCCTTCCATACTAAATTCCAGCCGCTTTCCTCTCGGTCTCCGTGCTATCATTAGATCATATGGCAATTTTGGATTCTAGCAACTGCCCACTACGGTGCATGCCTACGCACTGATAGCATTTCGCTTCCCTTCGTCAAACCACGTCCGGATCCCTCAAAGGTCTCTGACCGCTTTATAAGTTTCGTTGCAAACTACGCCCTCCTCAGTTCATGCGCTCCGCCCGCTAAAAACATCTGATCTATTCGCCTTCATTAACCTTCAAAGGGTCTCCTGCCGATCCCAGAACTTCTCGGAATCGAGTTGTAAGTCTGGTAGCGACTCCGCCCCACTTTGATGCGCGCCACGCCCAACTATTGCAACTGAATCCCTTTCCTTCGCCAACCTCTATCCACTTTTTCCTGGTCTCCGGGATTTCTTAAAACCATGTTATGTTTGGTAACATACTCCGCACGGTATGATGCAGCCGTGCTCACTAACAAGCTGTCCGTCATAAAATATTAGCTCCAGCCAAATTTTGCTCCGCCGGTATCTGATACGGGAGCAGGCAGCGACCACAGGACAACGTTGCCTGTGGCGGAATTTTATGAAAATGCTAGCTATTGCACCATTGAGATTTCCTCATGCAAGGAATACCTCGTATATAAATGGTTTTTCCTAGAGACACAAAAGTCTCGGCAGTCCGTACAAGTGACACCCAATTAACCTTTTCCAGAACGAATTTTATACCAGTCAAGTTATCATCGTATGAATAAGGTTCTGGAGCCACTTGCTCAAAATTTGACATTTTCACTCATGATGCCGTCGAAGATGAGCAGGGGAGCGGATGAATATATGAGGCTCAGTACGACATCTGAGTGTATATATCCTCGCGTTAAAGACTGCGCGGTCCAGGAACTCTTCCAGTAACAGGCCAAGCCACGAGCAAACTTACCTGAAAGTGGATGGCTGAGGAGCCAGAATCTTCCTTCCATGCGCGCCGGTGGGTGACGGCTCTCACAGCTGCATAAGCAACTAAAGTGCGAATTCCTGGTCAGTGCTGGAAACCAGATAGGCTTAAGTAAATAAAAGACTCGCGTTTCTCTTTCGAGAATTTAGGACAAATGGGGCGTTTTATCGCCCGAAAGTTGTATCAAAGTGAGCTGCCAGAACAAAGTCCGTGATAAATGCGGTTTGTTCGTGAGCCAAGACCAGTACCTGCATGCTCTGTGGTGTTAAGGGCTCCAGCAGAGCAAATCGCATCTTCTCCAGTGGGTTTGTTGAAGAGCGCTGTGTCCAAGTTGATTTTACTAGAGGAGCGCTAACAACGAAGATCGCACGTCTCCCATTTCATCCGTGCACAAAAGAGCTCAAGACCCAAAATGACGATAAGTGCTGGCTGTTCAATGACCGCGCCTTGCTGCCCGGTTCTATGACCTCTAGCTTCACGCTTGTTCAGAAGGGTACAGGGGAAGTGATATGGCAGTCCGAGACGAAAAATTTTTATTCTAAGGTAAACTAATAAAAAAACGATGGTACACCCGGATGGTCCACGTGAAAAATCAGCAGTATTTGCGATAATGTAACACAGTTCAGGCGGAGAATCCCCACATCGTCATGAGGCACCTTTTTCGAACGACTGACGCATAGAACTCGGCTTTTGTCTTCCTTTCACACACCGCGGCCGGATGTCCATCACGGGTATCGGAACGTCTTTGGAGCGAGTTTAAACCATTTTTCGACACCCAATCTCCGCTTGCCACTCGAATGTTGCGACACGATAACGCGGCTGTCCATGCCGGTCCTTCCACGCCAAGATGGAATTTGCGAGAAAAATGTGGCAGTTATCTGGTTGGCCAACCATGTTATCTGAATCAGATTCCAATAGAGAATCATAAGGCCTTAATTGATATAAAGTTCCACAGCAAGTAAAGCAAAATGGAACAGCCGAAAAGCTGAAAAGGTGCGACGTTTCGGCGCACAGACAACCTATCATTCTAAGTATAGCTAATTTGGTCATCAGCATTCCAAAACCTATTAGTGAGTTCCTTATGACTAATTGGAGGACCATCCCATTATTGAAAATTCGTGACGTTTTTTTGTTATGATAAAATCTCTCGACAAGTGATGTGTAGTCATATTTGCGAAACGGTGAAAATACGTTCTAAAGAAGATATTTTAATAATTCTGAATCGATATTTCTCCAGAAATCGAGTATCAGGTTTTCCGCTATTTGGAAACTATTGGTAATAGCGGCATTTTCCAAAACACGCCCAACACAACGTTCCGAAATGCTAGAATTTCTACCGCCCCACCCTTTCCTCCCGTCTTCGTGCTATCACCAGATCAATATTGCAATTTTGGGGATTCTAGCCGCCGGCCACTACGGTACAGCCGCGGCAACTGATGATTTCACCTTCCTCGGGCGCTCAACGCAGTCCGCCTTTTTCCGAATCCCTCACCGGTCTCTGACCGCTTTATAAGTTTCGTGACAAACTACGCCCTCCTCAGTGCATGCTCCGCCCGCTAAAAACATCTGATCTATTCGCCTTCATTAACCTTCAAGGGTCTCCTGCCGATCCCAGAACTTCTCGGAATCGAGTTGTAAGTCTGGTAGCGAACTCCGCCCACTTTGATGCGCGCCACGCCCAACTATTGCAACTGAATCCCTTTCCTTCGCCAACCTCTATCCACTTTTTCCTGGTCTCCGGGATTTCTTAAAACCATGTTATGTTTGGTAACAAACTCCGCATGGTATGATGCAGTCATGCTCACCACTAACATTAACCCTCCCTCCTTTTCTCACTTTCACCCATCTTTTTCTCGCTCTCGAATACGTCTCGTAACCGAATCAAGACTCGTAGGGAACGCCGTCCACTTAAGGACACGCTCCGCCCACTGCGGGGGCGGCCTCCGCTCACGTGATTTCTGCTGGAACGCCTTAGATACTATTCTTCTACACCATTTTTTCAGTTCTGTAGGCTTTCGCCTAACTAACCTAAGCTTTGAATTTTTGTGGTTCCGCTCAGCCCATGTATGTTTTGTACTTTTAAGACATAGCCCACCCATCCCACACTTGACCCGGTCTCTCCAGGCGGATCTCCAGGGAGTAGTGAGTTTTTTGATAAACACAGCCACAGAAAGACGAACCGCTTTATACTAAATAGGAAATAAATATTTTACTCGGCAGAATAAATAAATATTCTACTCGACAGTTTAGGGCACCATCGTCATGAATAAAAGATTATCGTTGTGGTGCCACAAAACCTGCCACAAGTTCGATCTGTTCTGTAAACGTTTTAGGAAGTTGAGATTAATGTGTCCCTTAATTACTGCTGGAGGGTCTAACGATACACCCGGAGCACACTGCAAAAGCTTCCAGTGATGGCAGGGACGATCGCCGTGTTTGATGGTGGCGGTTCTACAGAAGCGTAACGAGTGCACCAGTAAACTGGGTTTACAATTGGAAGCAAGGTCCAGGATCAAGCTCAAATATGAAGTAGAGATGCGATGTGGACCGCAAGAGCACAAAAAAGGGATAGTCAGAACACCGAAAGTATGGCCTCTGCTCTACGCACAGAGAGGCTCAAGAAACGGACAGCGCGAAAAGAATTAATGCAAGGGATGGGCACGTCCAGCTTTTCACGCATGTCAAGTGTGGCTGCCCTCACCCCCACCCCCTAGATTGGCTACACTCCCCCTGGCTCACGAATTCCCCGATTCTGGTGACAGTACAGCAGCGGGCAACAGTCCTACTGACATACTTTTCTGTTCAAAAAATGCGGCGACATTACTTGTATAGCACTGCCCCTGGGACTAAGCCTTTTGAGGAGGAGACGAACAGAGCGCCGCGCCGCCGCGTGCCCCCCCCCCCAACTAAGATAGCACCGGTAATTCTTCTCAAATGTGATGTAGGGGTGGGAGGTGGACCGCCAGTGGAGAAAAAAGGAAAAAAAATCGTGAAATACACAGGAAATACGAGCCTTTTGCTCTACGCTGCGGAGAAGTTCAAAAGGCCGGCAGGGAGATGAGAGATAATGTGAGCGCGGAGAGCGGTAGAGAAGTCCGAGAAGAGAGAGCATAGCAGATCAGCATTGCGCAGACAAAATATCGAGCGGTGGGCGGAGCGTGTCGCAACAGGTGGAGTCAAAGCGCCTTAGTGACGCATTTGGATGCGGGAACTTAGCGAGTCGCCTGCAGTTGCGTCCCATGCACTTCCAGCCACTTAAAGGACGAATTCACGCTGGGAAGGCAACCCATTTCAAATTAACTTAGGATGGTGAGTGGTACACGAAAGAAGGAAGAACCATGAGAAACGGCCCAGAACCCGAGAAATGGGACCCCTTCCTTGCCCGTTGATTTGAGCATTGATGCGACTCTCATCGCTGTGCCCTCTTCAACACTACGCTCTCTCACCTATCTAATCACTCGCCACGTATAGACCTGCGGCGAGTGATCAGATGATCGGTGGGCGTGCACTGGCCCACCGCGCCAAGATTGAGCCTTAATAGGTCGCCGAGGTCAACTCCTTCGGTGCCAATTGCGCTTCAGTCCGCACCCTTAGGAGGTCCGCGGGTCCCTCAACTAGGTGAATTGCTCCTTCTTCGACCTTCATTCTAATCGTGAATTCGTCCTTTAAGGGTTATTAGGTGGGTTTGACCCGAACTTCGCCTTTAAAGGTAACACCTAGGATAAAATGAATGTGTAAAAGCATTCAATAATGGAACTGGAGGTAGAGAGCGGTTGAACAAGAAAAAGGAGAAGAAACTCCGGGCAAGAGCAAAGAAAGCACACTTCTCTTTAAAGGCAAAGTTCGGGCTCAGACCCACCTAATGAGCCCTTAAAGTGGCTAGAAGCGCATGGGACACAACTGTAAGCGACTCGCCAAAACCCCGCATCGAAATGCGTCACTAAGGCGCTAGGGGCCAAGGACTTTGACACGCTCCTCCTGTTGCGACACGCTCCGCCCACCGCTCGATATTTTGTCTGCGTCGCAATGCTGAGCTGCTATGCTCTCTCTTCTCGGATTTCTCTACCGCTCTCCGCGCTCACATTATCTCTCACCTCCCTGCCGGCCTTTTGAACTTCGCCGCAACGTAGAGCAAAAGGATCGTATTTCCTGTGTTTTTCACGTTCTTTTTTCCTTTTTTCTTCACTGGCGGTCCACCTCCCACTCCCACATCACATTTGAGTAGAATTACTCATCAGTTTAAGCTTGAATCTTGCCTTTAAGTGCGTACTTCACCTGGGATAAAAGAGGCGGGTGTTCGGCTTAGTTTCACGAATGAGGTTGCAGACCAAAGTGAGAATTGCGGGTCGAACGGACTTCTAGCGCTTTACCGTGCACTTAGAAGCGATGGCGTGCCACAACACGTTTGTCACCAGTTTTAGGATCGAAATGGAGGGGTGAACATGTCTTACTCTGGACCGTGCCTCTAAGTCCAATGTACCCCATAAGTCGACGCCCCTCAAGATTACGACAAAAAACGGCTGTGAAATGAGCTCAAGAGTCGGCAAGGAAATCACTTTATAATTTTGAAGGATATGTACCCTCTGCTTCACTAAACTAGAAGCGCGTGCAGACAACGCACCACAAGTGACGACGGCCTCAACAAAATGGAAATGTTCTGTGATAAGGAGTGATTAGCCGGGTGCAGGTGTACTCTATCAATTGTCACTAATTACAACCAGGGTCGGTCCTATCGTTGCTACTTTTCGAAAATTTTCTACGACCCCCCTCCCCCAAGGTGGAATTGATACGACCCCCCTTTTTCCACACCTCCTCCAACATCTCCATCTTCCATCAAAACCCCGCCCCCATTTTTCCTCCAAAAATACCTCGACGGGGGGATATACGCGCGCTAAAACGGCAAATTTTCTCCCACGCCTCCCCTCTTCACATGCCCTCATTACAAAGTAGCAAGTACGCCCCACTCTACAAACTCATCAAAGTACGCGCACTTCTACAGAGGGCGGCTTGCAATTCTATCAAGTACGGTGGCTAGCGGACACTTGCTTCGTTCCACGAATGAAATATGGATATTGTGTATATAATGTTAATTAAGTTTGCCAATTATGGTCAAATAAATCGAGCCCGCTGATGGATGTGTAGCAAGAGGGCGCTTCCCCCCAGTGCGCATTGTATACTGATCAAAATCACAGGCCAAATCCAGCGTACGTTGATCAAACTTCTATAGGTGATTACTTCTTACAAAAGCAACAGTTACTACATGAAACGCATTCGTAAGTTGATTTCAAAAAAGTCGTAGTTCAAGAATTAACCATAACTCGACAGAATCTTATTTGAATATCGAACAGAAAGGAAGAGTAGGAGCCATGGCAAAATAGACGGGTAGCGTGCGCGAGGGTGTGACTGGTTGCCAGGCCACCAGTTTTGGGAAGTCCTTTTGCTTCTATGTAGATCGTCCGAGCCGATGATGTGGTGACTAGGTCCGGCGTAATAGACATCGTATATATTTACGGATGAAGGTACCTGAATATGCTTGACTCAACAGCACACTAACTCTGGCGACAATGGTCGGTGCACCTTAATATTTTCTTCCTTGTGCATCTAAAACATTTTTAGCATTTCAGGGTCTTCCCGAAAAACCCCCTCCCCCACCACGACCCACGACCCCACCACATCGCGCAGTTTCTTTCCGGTTCCAGAATGTCCTCCCCGGAAGGGAAGAAATTAGGCGGATACGCCCGTTAAAACTCCAGTTTTGGCTTGTTTCACTCCAGTCGCCCGGAAGTCTTCACATAGAATCAACTCCAACGCACAAACAACGACCTCACTTCGCACTATTTACGTATGGTTGAAATTTCTCAAATCCAAATGCGACCCACTCCTTTCCTAAAATCGCAAATGCGACATCCCAAGGTCTTAACGCCATCCGTGGCGCAGATCAGAGCAGAAGATGTTGCTGCTCAACGCTTCAAATACGATTTATCATGAGTGAAATGATTGTTTTGGAGATCCAAATATATCAGGACAATATCAAGAAGGGAGGTGTATAGAAATGGAAAGATTCGCTTCTCCAGGCTCAGAACAAAGATGCGCAAAAGCGGAATTCATTGTCAACATTTCTGGAGAACACTTCCCGTGCCTGTTGAAAAAGCACATTTCCTAACTTCCAAAGAAGCCTTTACTCTTTCAAATGTGAGGAAAATACGATTTTTCGAAGCTCAAAACTCACACACATGAGGAAAGTGTTTAAAAACCTCCAGGAAGTCAGACCGGCAGTTGTAGCACGAAGTGCAGGAATTTGCGAGTGAAGACTCGTTAGTAACCTCATCGTCTCTTGCTTTCTCCGTGTTGGAAGGCAGTTACAGAAAGCGTTTTGAAGAGAGATATGTTTGCCAGAAGCCCAAGCGCGCGAAAAAAAAAATCGGTCGGCAAAGCTCATGAAAAGTCAGACTGGCGACTTTGCCAAATGTAAACTTCAAAGTAGCAGTTAAGCGCTCGTTGGAGGGTTCAAAATTTCTACCTTTTTTCCCATGCTAAATGACAGCCACGAGATCAATTTTAAACAAATATGTCCGCTACAAACAAAAAAAACTCGTGCCTGCCTGAAAGTCGGATGTACGATTCTTTCGACAAATTGAGATGGGGTAGTGTTGGAAACATTTGAAAACAAATGACTTTCAAAGCCTCTCGCTCTTCGGCCATCTGCCAATGTCCCTGTCTCATCCTCCCACTCCTTCGCCCGTGTTTGTCTTACGTTCCACTTCTGAACATGCCCTTGCCCATCTCACCGCTTCTGCCCTCTCTCCTGCGCCTGTTTTCATCCCCCTCCTTATCCGCTCTTCACGTCCCCCCTCCACCCGCTTCTGACTGCATATACGTCCCGGCCTGCCTGTCGCAGTATCCGTCCGGGCCGACCCATGTCCGTTATTACCGACGGTGACTGACTCATCATCTGAATTGCATGCTCCCAGTCTGCTTACCTATCTTATCCTCCGCTCGACTGTTTTCATCGCTCTGTTAGCACCACTGTCCATAAAATGTCTAAAAGAAATAGAAACTGCTGCTCTAGAGATACGCCGTGCACACACTTCTTCATCGTCGTGTTACATTTGCAATTGTTTGTCGATTGCCATGTAAACATTGACGACCAAGTTCTGCTGTACCGACTTGGATACCCAATAATGGTTTACTCCAGAAATTGAGGAACAAGGAAGTTAATCGAATCTAATAAGATACATCCAAGCGACCGCCACCATTGGCTATTTCTTTAGATTCCCGTGACCAGTGACACGGTCCAGCCCCGCTCACATTTTCTTTCAAAAGAGCCGTCAGAGTTGGGGGGATGAGGGGAGGGGGGGGGGCAATATGTGTTTGAGCGGTAAATCTCCCATTGTTGCCCATTCTTCAACTCGCGACACTCTCGCTAACATCATCAGAACCCTCGCAAACAGAAACAACACCCCATTCACACTTTTCCCCAACATGGTAAACCTCTCCCAACCCCCAAATGGGACCCCATCATTCGGATAGTGCGAAAGGAAGGTTGACCCTGCTTACAAGAATGGAATAAGCAGGTGAACAAGAGCAGACACTTTACGGTTTCTTCCTCTGACCCTCAACCGCCCCCTTCTTTTTCCAACTCTTCGCATTAGTTGCCCTTTCACTCACTCGCTGTCTCTCTCAATCCCTTTCCGAAAATGGCGTTTCCCGAGAGCAGCAATTTCGTTTGGAATTTTTGAACAGTATGCCAACATACCAACTTGAACAGAGCAGAAAGGATAGAAGGGTAAGCTCGCCGAGAAACACGCGTACAGTCCGACAGACCGCAGGACCAGAATGCGAAGAGTGGCGAGTGGGTACAGATGCAGACGGAGTACCAGACAGACAGGCACGAGCATATACAGACAGAGGGGCACAGGCAGACGGAGGGGCAGATAAGCAGGGACGGGCAGCACGCAGAAGGATACGCAGAGACAGTTGCGTACAGAGGGGCACAAGGACGGACAGATGCATATGGGGAGTTCAGACACCGACAAAGGGAAGGACACGGACTGACACTCACCTGGACCTTCCGCTCGCACGGAGAACAACAATGGAGCTGATTGGTTGGGACGGTGTAAAGTGCCTAGACTGGCCAATTCAAGATGGGGTGTTTAAACCATTGGCAGAATAGAGACTGAAACTGGGACATCCCGAGTTGGAAATCGCGAGCCTCGCAACCGATTGCAAAATTGAAACCTATCGACTTGAGCCCTGGATTGTAGTGACTAGGCTGGTTTTTTTGCAGTGCACAGGATCATCGACAATTACGAGAGATGTTGAAAGAAAGGTATGCAATGGATGTTGTTTGCAAATCTTAGTCTCCAAGCGGTGCTGATCCAGCAACCTTGCCAGCGGCAGCGTGGAACGTCCCCATTGAGCCAATGGCAATTTGCCATAGGCGAAGTGGTGAGCATCCACCACGTTGCTTGCAAAAGTCGCGTCACACACGGGTTTGAACCTTCAGTGATGCACCGTCCCATGAGCGGCATCGCTACCACTGCACTATGGAGCTTTCTTATGACGTGGATGAGAGAGTTCTACGGAAGCAATCCACAAGTTGATAACTTGTGAATCTAGTATGTTATCCGATCTGGCCGGCTCAACACACCAACGTGGACCGCAGGCGCTACACCATTGACGGATCAATGCAAGTTGCTTCCCTTTCCCTTTTCAACTTACTGCGTTGACCCACACAGCCTGGCTGTTTGGAGATGGCCATCTCTAAAAAGTCCTCCGGAGGACTTTTTAGAGATGAAGTGGCAGCATGTTTGCGCCCTCCACCGCGCGCGCGCACTATTTCCTTTCCTCTGCGCTCGCTTGTTTAGTTTTAAATGCCACCTGTTTCCTCTTACTGCAGTGATGGACCCCAACTTTCAAGTAAGTTCGAACTCACTTCGACCATTCCGACGGGGAATCTTCGGAGGGGTTCCAGAGGTGCTCTACGCATCTTTTAGGGAGACATGGATGGAAGCCATGATCAAGTTACCACGAGCTCATGGTCACATGGTAACTAGCAGTTGTGGCCACTTTGCTACCGTCTGGCGTTTCGACAAAGTCGGTCGGTTTTTGCAGCACTCCCTACGGCACGACTAAGTGGACCATGATGGTCCATATGGATCTGAAAGAAATCTATTCAGAGTACGCAGTAAGAAAACGAAAAATCCTTCTTCCCATACCTGTGATCCCTGCGGCGAACAGTCTATGTGAATAACCACGAGTCGGTCGTCCACATTTTTGTTGAACATTTGCAAAAGGTAGCAGTAAGAATATACCATAAAATGTTAACAAAATGCTTGCTTAACCTGCTGCCAGACATACCCCGTCATACTGGAGGTCTCTTCCCTTCCATGACTGGCGATCTAAAAGTGGCACATTAGGCAGGTGCAGGACATTTTGATAACGTAGAAACGAGTACGACTCGAGGAAGAAACCACAAGAACGACTCTCAACGAGTCGACAAATTCAGCCATTTCGGACCTGGCGATGGCAGTTGCCACCATCGACTTCAAATGCCAGCATTACCGCTGCAACTACATATTTCTACTACTCACTGTAGAGATTACTATTGACAGCAAGTAACCAAGTAACAAACAACAGAAAGAGGAAAACTTTTCCACGGAAAAAATTTAGGACCGAAAGTGTTAGAGAGACGGATAGGGACGAGGTCCAATGCACCGCATCGCATAGCGTGCGTGAGGGGATGACTGGTGGCCGGGCCGCTAATTCACTCGATCAAATAATTACTGATTGCAGTTCATTCCGTGTCACCTGCCTCAGGCAATTCTATCTTTCCAATCCCCGGTCTGTGCCTGTAGTACAAGATTCACACTTCTGCCTAATTCACACCTCAGCCTGCACCTCGGGAGGCTTGCCTGTGGAATACCCTCACTTGATTTTCTACCCTAAATTTGAAAATCTTTGTGGTTCCTGAACAATTACACATATTTTGTTCTAATTCTTTATTTATTCCGATCTCTTCGAAAATCCGCATCTCCACAAACAAATATACACGATAATTTCGTTTAATTAAATATTCTACTGTACTTTTCTGTTAACAGAACAATCAGAAGAAGCACCACGACAAATATTTTTCGTGAGTCATTGATGGTAACCATTAAATCACAGTAGGAAAATGAACGGGTAAAATGAGTCAAAAATAAATCAATACAAGTTGTTTCAGGTGAACAGATTCAATCCGAATAATCTAAGCAACCATACGAAGAGGCCATAAAGCCTGTCCTCATTCGTACTGATAACAAATAACAGATAACTAGAAAATCTACGGTCCTAATCTGTAAAACTACCGAACCGAATTTTTTGTTGAGCAAGCTGGTAAAGAGACCTTTCAATGATAAAATATACTACTCTAGCGTCCGAGCGTCTCTCTTCTGTACCGGTACTTTGACCACTATCGTATCAGGATCATCTGCTTCCACCTGCACCTGAAACCAGCAGATAGTAACAGTTACTAAACTCTACTCCTCTTTTTATTGACAGTGCTTTTAATTGTTTACTCATTTCGTCCCAACGACGTCTTCAGGTGGAACTCCTAGTGAGGGCTGGGATTTCATCAGAATCGTCTTTCCCAAGGAAAAATGTCTCAATAAGCTAGAGAAAAGATGAAAATCAGACTCCTCAAGGATAAACACTGTAAACCACAACCTACACAGAAAATATGCAGAAAATGAAAGGCTGAGCGCGGGCAAATGGACATTTTCTGGTATACAAAACTATAACTACTATATAATCCGAATGATTGGGAACCCTCTCATCATTATATGGTAAACGTAAGTAGGATAACGACAGCACCAACCTGGCAACCCAATCGAGAATGGTCTGACAGTTCGGGGGCGAGATCAAGGAGATCCAGTTCTTCTTCACCAGCTGGGTTGATCCTATCCACACGTTCGAAATGTTCTGGCGAAAGCACTACATGACAAGTGCAACATGCTAATGTGCCTGAAAGCAACCAGAATCAAATAAAATTGTTATGGCTCTGAAAAAGTGTAGTGAATTAACTCAAAATCTGGAACGTCTCCGAAACTGCTAGCTAAATTCATGAAATTCGGAGATCGAAGTTATCTTGTCCCTTCACCCCTCGACTCAATTATACTACATATCTCTTTTATTGTTCTATTAATCCGTTAGACCACCGTCACACTTGGCGACGGACAAGCAATGGAGCGATCGCGATCGCTTCATCGCTTTCCGACGCCGAGTGTGACGGCGGTCTCCATAAATTCCATCTATTGGTTGGTGTTGATCGGACAAACATTACACCTCTACACTGACTCTTCGAGATCATAAACTGAGAGTCCTCAACTGCTTAAGTACTTGTCCCGAACAAGACAATATTGCAAGGACGATTAGCGATTAGATCTTGTATAACATACCTTCACAAGCACCAAAACCATCCAAAGGCAGATCGTTATTTACAACAACATCCAGTATCGTATCTCCAAGCTGAAATCAATAACAAAATCAAGGTAGTTTCAAAGCTACTTCAGCAGTAACAGTATAATCTACCATTTTGAGGGTACAATCAAGACAAGCGCGTGGAATGTTTCAAGCAAGTTAGAAGGTCCTTAGGAGCTTGAATAGGCGACTTAGGAGCGAAAGTTATAGACTTATAAAACACTTGGCTCCGCCTCCGATAACAGGACTATCGCGGTAAACGACTCCGATGACAGTGAAAGAATATCTAGAATGTGCGGAAACCGAAAAGCCAGTGAAACCAAAAAACTGTTATCATCGCACTAACAAGGGAAGGATACCAAGTCGAAGTGGCCATCCGTAATGAAACCTATACTCAGAGATGTGTTTTCGGACGCTGATCTCGAATCCACTCTCCAAATTTGCGAAACGATTCTCTGAAAAGTGTTACGGAGGTTGTTTCGAATGAAAGCCCACTGTAAGAGACTCCGGCAGAGCTCGGCTTCCAGCGGCGGCTTGGCCGAGTGGTAGTGTTGGCGGCTTCCAGTGGTAAGACCATGGATGGGATCTTGCTGGGCATGAATTTTTTGCTTTTTGTAATTAGGTCTAATTTAAATATAAAAAATTATTCAGTGTGAAATTTTCACTGCGTCCAAAGCTAACGCATGTTTAGAGGGGTTTTTAAACGCATTCCACTTTTTTCGTAATGTTTCGACCACTGTCGGGGTGTTTCTACGCCACGGAAGTGACGTATATCCGACGATGGGCTAAACAAATGGGAGATGCTTGCTCAACGGACCAAACTATCTTTGAAGGCTTAATTCTAGAAAGCTGACATTTGGACCCAATTTCGAAACTCGGTCTACAATGAGTCGTAGGTGTTATCCCTAGCCCCAGCCACTACCCTCCTGCTCCTCCTGGGCAGCGAGCGTGTACATGAAAAAATATCATATTAATCTTCGGATGGCACGAGCAAGTAGAGCAGGCAACTATATCTCTTTCACAATAATGACTGAAAGTTTAATTCAATCCCACGATCAGGCTCTGACAGTGGGTCGACAGTGGGTTGATGATAGATGACTGCCCACATTTTCGACTTCAGGTCAAAATTTTAGATTTGGACCAAATGTTGTTGAAAGGGGTATTTCGACGCGCTGAACACGAATATCGCATCTGCTTGGCACGAAATTGCCTTACGCGTTGCGCTACGGGTGTCAGAGGCGGTCACTTGCAAATGACGCGCACAGTGCTCGAAGCTCTTCGCCAGCTCTGTTTACTTGTGCTATAGGCAATCGCTGATAACTTAGCATGGATAAGAGTCCCTTAAACAACGTTCACAAGAAAAGCAAAAGTGAGAACTCGCCAAGAACTCGAACTCACGACCTCTCGTTCGTTGAGCCGCACCGCTGCCACTGCACTATCTCGCTTCATAACTACGTTCAAAGAGTCGTTTCGCAGATTTGGAGAGCAGATTTGAGATAAGCGTCCAAAAACACATCTAGTGGTGTATGTCTCGTTACAAATGGCCACTTCGACCTGGTATCCTTCCCTTGTAAGACACCAGAGCAGACCCAAAAATTACACAGATGATAGTCTTTTTTGCCTATAAACGCTTGTTAGAATCAATTTACTCGAAATTTCATTTGTAATACATTTCTGTACATATAGTTTAACATGTTCCAAAAAAGGTAACTATCGTACATACCTTCGCTGTTCCAACAAACTTCTCCTCTCCACAGACAAACTCAACTTGTTTAGTAGAAGCAGACCGCACGGAGGAAGGGCTAGAGGCAGTATTCAGAAATGATACAGATTTCAAATATGGTGAAAATTTGTAACTACGAAGTAATGACGACAGGATTCGACTACTTAACATAGCAAAAATCTGAAACAAAACAATTACGAGAGCTAGTAGTGAATGAGAAAAAAACCCGCTATCCAAGCGATCAAACAAATAACGAAAAACGTCGAAAAAAATGACGAAAACTTGAAGGAAATAGAATAAACTGAGTTGCTACCGAAGCAGCGCATGAGGATTGAGAAAACTATGAAAGAAAATGACCTAAAACCATAAATGCCACTAGGTCCACGAGAAAATGAATTTTAAATGATTGCATTTGAATCGCTACCAACAATATCTAGCAGGAGTTCAGCAAGATTTCCAGATATAGTCGTCTCAGAAATTCAAGATTATTCAAATGCAGCGCGACAAAACAAATAAAAGCTCCAAAACCTACCAAAGCATTGAGACACTCGAAATTATTTCGAAAGCTGAGAAAATTAAATCATCCATTCAATTTACTAGTCTTTCAAGCTCTAAGAATGAACTTTGGAACGTCACGTTGTTCTTGAGTATACAAATAAGATTGTGGAGAAATAGTCAATAACATTTGTCAAGTGCAAGTTTAACGTCTAGAAAACGAGCCAGACAACCAGAAACCGATCAATTTGGTTCATCTAATCAAAACACAGGACACAGACAAGGAGTCACAGCACATCATACCTTTCATGCGTATCTCAGGATACATTCTACAATCAGCTGACTGGGAAAATCCTCTCCACCATGGGCCGTATCCTATCTTTCCCCCAAGCTATCGAAAGAAAAAATCCTTTTGAATTCTCATTGTTTTCCCTAGCAAAATTGTACTAACAAATGGCCTACCTGTAATGTTTGTATGTGTAAAAGCAACCATGTGCTGAAAGTAAGGAAACTATACTGTTGCAAATCCAAAAAAAAAATTGGAAGGGATCTTTTCTTCCTCTAGCCTGGGGAAAGGATAGAATTAAGCCCCAGGGTTGCCAACGCAGAGGTTTCTCGACTTCGCGACTTAGGTGACTCGGCACTGGCCTATGTCGCTGAAGTTGCCCATCTATGCCACGCCTCCAAACGAACACCAGGGCACTGCATTTATGCCTCTATTTTCGTCTTCTCACCGTCGCAACTCCTTTTATCACCCCCTTTCTTCGGGTTCTCTCCAAATCAACTCAAATAAGGAATGCTTTGTTTTACATAATTTTTGACTTTTCTTCCCTATTTTTTCAGTGAACTGCTCGTCACCTCGACTTCCATTTTTGAGCGGGCAATCCACACTATGGCTTTTATGAAATGTGTCTCTGAACATCTGCTGGCCGAGCAATACGTGGTAAGAGATTTGCTCGCTCAAAAGCAAAAAGATAAAACCGTATAAGCTTCAATGGTTCGTTGACCATGACAATGTACGATAAGGGATTTGATCCCGAAATGCACGTGATAAGCAGCGCCACCTACTATAACATTTTCGCTCGTGGAATATTACGCGATTTGAACCACTTGTGGTAGTGATATAAGGAGATGTTAACGCACACTGGGTTGGAAAGTTACCAGGAAACAAGGTGCTGGTATCCCACATGGAAACGGGTGTGGCTAGGACGAGTTTATAATGATTGGAGAGGCAGATGGTTTGCGCAGTTGCCGACTGCGTCTCGACGCCTCTATTCGAAACAACAACCCGGATACGATTTCTGAGAGTATACTCGTTCGGGCCAAACCCCATCCAAAGGAAGAGGAAGCACGCTATGAATGATACTGGACAGGCATTATATGTAGACACTTCATCAGTCAACTTATTTAATAACGATCTGGAACAAACAGTCTGTAAAAGAGTTGTAACATCAACAACCAGACGAAAAGGCAATGAATTGAGGGACTAGGATACAAAGCACTTGAAGGAGGATTCCACGATAATTTAACCCCTACCGGACCGCGCACTTTTTGCGCTCATATATAAGGTTACATGACAGGAAACAGTGATGTAAAAAAGTGATAGGGCCATAAAAAGGGAGGAAGGGACGAAAATTGTTCAAAATAAGTTGGTATGGAGAAAAAGGGAGTAGAACGTGCCCAAAACGATTGGATCCAAAAGAATCAGATACGACGAGCACGATATTTCATAAATTCTTGGAAAAAAATCAAATTCTTGGAAAAAAAATCAGCTCCTGAAGTTCCCGACACCCCATGGGTGTCAGGCGGTCCGGAAAGGGTTTAAGAGGGTGAACTTATCCAGGGGGAACATAGGCGGACCTCTTAGGAGCCGAAGGCTATCCGCAGCGAAAGATATGCCCGCGGTCATGGCCCTCCGCGCAATGCTAGCCCATCGAGTGGCTAGCCACCAATTCGAATGGGGTACCTTCTGATCGTAAATTCCGCAAATTCTCCTCAGATCCATCACAGAGAACAAAGAAAATCTGTTGATCTCCCTGACTGTATTTGCAGCCAGCGCGTGACTGTGCTCGCAGATTCTCAAGCAGAAAGAAGAAACCGAGCCACTTTTGAAAACCGAGTTGAGAATATAGAAAATAAAAAAGTTGATGCTGCTGGTAAACTGTGAAAATAGGGCTGGATATAGGAAAAACACCTCGGGCAAAAAATGTAGGAAGAAAACTAGCAAAAATATCAAGCCCAAAGTTAAGCCACATGTATGCATCACGATTTGATGATCACAGCTAACAATTTCTAAGCAGAAAACGCTCTAAACAATGAAACTACCAGTTTCTATGCGCTGACACCTTCTTTCTGAGCTGCGATTGGTTTCTGTACTTACATAAACTCAGCTCAGTTAACAGCGCTGATCCACACGTGCAGGAACAATACAAATGATGGTATCTGGGTCTTCAGGAGCAATTTCGATCTGAAATCGTTGAAAAATCTTCATATTCTTTGGTATACACATATCAGCGTAATAACTTCGTATTAATGCTGGTTTCGTGGAGGTGGCGTAAATTAAATTAAGGAGACGTTGGAAGGAGGGAGACGAAGGGAAGTGAGATTATACCGATCGTGGAATGGAAAGAAAAGAGAAATAAGAAAATGCGATGTACAAATGCAGCGAAATGTGCAATCCGAAACTTCGCATATGAACAAACCCAGAAAGTTCGGAATCAGGGTGTGGCCCGCTATAAAGAAAGCGATTCTTCCGCTTTTGGTCGACGGACTACTTGAACTCAGCCCTTTAAACCGCCTCTGCGCTCTCTCGCGGGTCCCTCTCCTCTCCAAGGCTTAGTCCTAGGGCATTCACCCGTTCTCTAATCGTCTGTGCTCTAGCCATCGCGGCAGGACCATTGAGGAAAAATCAAGTAGTCCGTAAACCTTTGCAAGGCCTTTTTCGCTGCGGGGACCCCAGGTCCATGTATGATCAGTGGTGGGGTGGGCCTGGGGCTCCCGCAGCAAGAAAAACTTTGGGCTGCGTACAACAGAAGAGTCGCTTTCTGTCCTAGTGAAACACAACCTCTCAACCGTAGGTTTGAGCAGATCTGTACAGAATGTACACTCACAAAAATTTCCTCTAAGGCGATCGAGCAATGGATGGGCGTGAAGGGACAAGAAACGGAGGAAGAAGCCTCTTCCAGAACCCTTTGTGAAAAAAGAATAAATGACGGTAGAAGATAACACTAGCCTGACATCCGAGTCGGGAGAACTCTGACAACTCAGGTGCATTATCGAGAAGGTCCAATTCTTCTTGACTCGCTGGATTTATTCGATCAACTCGATCGAAATGTTTCTTTTCAAGGATAATATGACATGTACTACACGCACGCATTCCTGAAAGCAGACCATCAATCTCGAACACTCAAGACACTTCACTGCACTCGAATGTTAATTTTAGAAGAGGAAAGGTATCAAAACCGATCAAGATGGTGGTAAGACAGTCAAAAACCAGACATCTTTGCAACTCTATAGTCGCGCACAGTGAGGCAACGCAAAAAATTCGACAATTCGGTAAAGTTTTTTTTAGTCTCGTTCATAAGACT
>MU893886.1:0-24043 GCA_036418205.1 Ostertagia ostertagi
GGCAGAGTCGCGGACGAGTCGCAGCGCGTGATGTGCGATGTAGGACGTACAATGGAACATTCTATTTAACTTGACGCGAAATCCCTACAGTACGCGCGCGAACTCGTCCGCTGACTTCTTGTCGCGCGACGGGCCTCCTGGGGGTACCCCACAATTTGTGATCTTCAAGAACGCCACTTTGGGTAGCTAAAAGTAATAGCTCATTGAAAATGTACCTACTCATACTGTACCCATTATTTGCTATAAAAAATGATAGAGAAAAGTAGTGGCATTCAAAAACACAAGCTTTAGATAGTGTGGCTTGCGCAATTTCGCTATAAATGCTCAAAAATTGCCAAAAAACAGTCGGAGGTAATGAGTACCCTAATAGCAACATTTGACCTTAAATTAATGCAAGTAAATGTACAGTAGCTAGAGAGAAAATAATTAGGCTTGATTGCAATAGTTCCGTTTGTTTATCAGGTAGTTTATGCGAAAGCAGGATCTTATAGATCACTGTTTCGCCCTCTAGCTACATACCCACCTAGGCTACATAATTAATTTGCCTATGCCTATGTCCAGCTCTTTGTTAGAAACAAAAGCCACTACTAGATTGATAAGTGCAATCCTGCCACGAATGAGGCAGTAGGGGCCGGGCCGCAACTGCGAAAGTTCCACTATTGTCATGACTCGAAACTTCGAAAGACGTAGGAAGGACGTAGAGGACGGCCACTGTGCCACGGCTGTTGCTGTGCCTAGGTCTTGTTCACTTATTTATGCTCACTTGTTTGCAATTGTAGTTCTCTTGCAGCAGCGCCCAGTATTTCCGCTCTCTGCTTCTCTTGTCTTCCATAGCGACTGTGAAGAAGAGTACCTAGGTCCCATCAGCAAGGTAGGGGGAAGCATGTGCAGTTCTTGCCGGCTACAAAAGTTCCAATTTTTGCAAGGGAAGGGAATCCCGGGGTGCGTGAACCATTTCGCTGACCTTTTACACCCACCCGGAGCTTCCCTTCCCCGCAAAAAGCGGGTAACCTCATGCGGTATGGACTGTCACAACACATGCTCCCCCTTTACTAGATGAGACCCGAGGGCCTTTCCTTTCAGTGTATTTGAAAGTTCTTCTTTTTTCTCTTCACTGGCACTTCACTTTCATCTTTATCTTCTATTCTAGCTGAATTAGCTCAGAAACTTGAGTTGTATAGTTGTTCCGCTCGAATTTGTTTGCGAGCGAAACGAAAGCTGTGCCTTTAATTACATTCGTTCTTATAGCTCCTGCAGCTAACATCAAGTTTCGACGTTTCAGTGAGATTCGCTGCAGTGGTGTCGTCAACGGAAGCGTGCAAGAAGAAATTGTTTGAATAAGAGGGGCTCACACACTACTCAGTTTAAGAACAGGTGCGGAGTTGTGGTAATTGTGTTTATGTGAATCTCACACAATTGCAGGCAGTGGCGGACACGGTAAGTTTCGCACTTTGTCTCGCTTGAGGGCGGGTTAAGTCGCGCGCTTGTCCGCTCAGGATGGCATGCGAGGCAAACATGAAATTACTCATTGATAAAGTATTTGCAATTTTTTTCCAACCCAGGCATGATAGTAACGCAATGATTTCTACTTTCAGGAACCTACCTAGTTTTTTCAAGTTCCGAAGTTATTTTTGTAAACTATTATAGTTAACTAAACGCTATTACGTCATGATACAAATCTATTATTTAAAAATGTCAAACTTTCTTCGATATGCTCTCATGAGTTGATACTAATCAAAAGTTCAATATTTTTTTTTCAGATTGTTTCTTTTCTATACGCTTCATAACCACTGTTTACAAATGGCTTTAACTGCTTCGAAGACGCCGACGATTTCCGTTTTTGTACAAATCGTGATTTGTTCCATCATTCAGAAACGTTCCATAACTTCCTTCATCATTAACTTTTTGCAGATCTCTGAAACTAAGTAGAAACTAGAAGCATAGGGCTTCTAAAATACCGAGCCATTGAAACGTTCATAACTTCCTCCAAATTTAATTTTGTGGAGATCTCTAGCGCTGAAAGTAGACGATAATAAAGTAGACGATAGACTCTCAGAAAATCAGGAACTTTTTCAGGAAAATTTTTTTAAAAATTCAAAATATTGCCCTGGACACGCCCGTATATGGTAAAATAATGCCTGGGATCGCCATCTCAATTCGTAATGCGTGCGTAGTATCGCAGTTGTAGTTGAAGTAATCTCCTTTGTCTTTTGCCATGCCTATGTGCCTCAAACGTATCCAGTAATTAGCTTGACGCCCCCGCCCCCCCCCCTCCATTGGCCGAGACTACCACTTCGTTGATTTTTGCGCAAAGGGCGGTTGTCCTTGTTCTCGAAACGACCCCTCACCACCATCAGCCCTAGAAAGTCCTTCAAAGAACGCGCCCTACCTCATCAACGACCACAACCCTCACCATCATGACTTCTTCCAAGTGTTTGATTTGAGTTGTGAGACAGCCCAGCCGACATGCCCAACTATACCCACTTTCTTTTTCCAAATCGTTGCGTCGAGCGGAGCGGAGCGGGGGACGCGGTAAATATGCGTTATGCTACTTCTTCCATTCCCCGAAATCATCACAACCATCAAAATCGACTTCTCCCTCTCTCCTGCCACCAAAATCCATCCACATTTTAAAAACCCCTAAACCATTGACTATCCAATCCCTCGACATCATTGCTTGCCGCTGACCGATTAATTCTTGACAACAAGATCAAATTGATGTCGTCACAATCCCTGATTAGGGACAGAAAGGCTCGCACTGAAAAGGCCTTGTTGTGTCTCGCCGTGGGTTTTCGCAAGCGAGATTGACAGCACAAGTTGATTAATGTTTCGAAAGAAAACAATAGATGACATACCCTCAAGCGAGATATAGTAATAGAACACATTCTTTACCACCAAACTTTCCCAAGACCATTTCGAAAAAGAGATATGTCATTTTCAGAGAAAAAAGGCAGTGAAATATTGCAAAAAAGTCACCGTGGAATTTTAGCCGGCTGCTTCACAACCGCTTAGCAACACTGTCAAATACAGGCCGGAGAGCACAACTAACATGCCTTGGCTGCAGAGTGTTCAAACAGCCACCCTAATGGTAAGATGGCAGACGTAGGTAGATGGATTGATTTCTCCTGCCTCCGGTTGCCCCCCCCCCCTTTAAATCATCGCACGATTCTACCTTATCGGGCAACCCTACTTGAACTCCTGTTGAGCAGAGCACCGACTTGATCCCGCTGTTTCACGGTCACGTACAGAACGGCTGTGACACAACCGACTTAGCCGTAAACTGTAAGAAAGCAAACAGCTCTAAACCAGGGTGGGCTACCACAACTCGAGAAAAACCGCCGCTTCCCACAATCATGAAATTTGACCCGCTCCCCCTTTTGTCCACTATCCACAGTCGAGTAATTCGGCCGTGGCTTAGTGTGACTCCAACCAAAAGCGAGAGGCAATGTTTTAGAAGCACAGTTGAAGATTGTGTGCTTAAAGTATGTTCTGCGGGTTAGCTGAATGCCAGGATCTGGAGACGTCAGGGAACACCAGGATAAACTCTATCTCAACCTTTAGTTCAAGCCTAAAGTTGAAGGGGAGAATGGGATGGTATTGTCCGTCCACCAGGTAGGTCCTTTTGGATGAACGCTATAATGCATGTTCCCCTGCATGATATATTGCATGTTTCTCTGCATGGTTGGTCATGGTTTCGTCTGTCAAGTTTAAAGATTTTTTTCGTCTTTTCCTGTGCCTTTATTTCGTTAATCCCAACTCACTGACGAGCTCCGGGGATTGATGAAATGATATGGTTCCTTTGAGGGCAGGACATGAACACATGTTTGGCGCATACGTTTAGATCTTAGGTCAAAAAACGCTCAAGGTGCTGCTTATTGCCTTACAAAAGCAAAAATCAGCAAGGCAGGGGATGGTGTTCCCTACTACATGCTCAAAAATTCCGGAACTTGTTCCGGATTGCACGTGTAACAAAAATATGGGACTTGCAGTATTACTAATATCCACAATTGCATTATATCTAATGTAACAGGCTTACACATCAACACATTCAAAGGAGCAACTACAACTTTGCGCCAGGAAACTGACTGTTTAGCATCATTACTGCAGAATACAATGTCAGGATGACCACAAGGAAGCTTGCAGAAAGTGATGGGAAGCATGTTACTAACATTTTCACACATGAACTGCGCACACCCCAATATAATCATTTTATAAATGTGAAGGTATTGTGATTACAAGGACTACACGATTCTATGAAGCCAAATGGTAAAACAAGAAAGGGAAAGAACTGTTTTGGATCAAACTTTTGATGACACAATATCCGTTGACTCGTAGCATCCAACATCATTGGGTCGCGCTGATATTACCAACGTCCACAATTGTCACCCAAACAAGGGATATCCTCTCTTCTTCTCGTTTAAAATAACAATGTAACAATGGGAAGAAATAACAGAGGAACAAAACACGATAGATAGAGAGAATAAAGCAGCAACTGTTGCGAAAGTGTTGGAGGAAATCACTAGCAATAATGGTGAATCAAGCCTCGTCGTCTTACCAGTATGCAAAACACTCCACCGGAAAAATTGATAAAGAATAAATCTAAGCAACTCACGCAGACTTCCCCTTGATACAGCAAATAGCCAAGACACATACCTTATAATTCTGCCTGCGGCTCCGCTTTCCAAACATGACAAACGAACTATGACGAAAACCTAAGAAAAATCACAACATAGACGTTAATATCATAATAGCTCACAAGGCCAGAAATTCTCTACGAAATCCCCTCATCACTCCAATCATTGAAGAAAACACTGCTCACGTGTGAAGAAGTACCATTGAATTCCATCAACCTATCAGTAACATCGTAATACAAACAATAAACAAAATCCTGTAGAATAGCACCATTATAACAAAGTGCTTTGAAAGAACTTTACCGAATGTGCTGTAGAAATAGTTAATAGAAAGTGTTGTGGTATTGATACAGTACAACGCTATGAAAATGTCGAACGTGCACACATTGCAGGAGATTTGAACAAAATAAAAGGAGAAAAGTTGAGAAGAACCTTGAGCAAAGAACAAAATATAGAATGGCCACAGGCATAAGCAGTCAGAAGCTGAATAAATTTATAAAGGCACCACCAGTCAACAAAGTCACTGAATATTTCAAAAGCAAGTATAAAGACCAGAACAGATCTTTCAGTGCGACATCTGCGCACCTGTTACCATGAAAAGATGAAGCCAATCTTACCACAAGGAAGCATTAATATAAGTGGGAACACATACCGTACGAATTTGTCAAACGTTATCGCAGTGATTATGTTTTCGGCCCTTCGATAATTTTTATTTTTTTGATTTGACGAAGGAAATGTAACCTTGAATTTAGTGTGACCTTTCCATTGCCTAAAACCCGGCAGCCATAACTTTGAATGCCAATAATACATACAATACAATGTATGAACTTGTACAACGCAGTAACAAGTATTATATTTGTTGATGTTGAAATACATGTTCTTCTGTGTATGGAATAATATTAACACCATAGATGCGGAAATACCCACTGTATATGCATATAGGTAGGTTCCAAGTATTGTTAAACCGCGCCAAAAGGACACTCATTAAACTTTTGGCATCACTCAAAAAATCACGCCATCAATTATTTTGAAGTAGCACAAAACAGAAGTAGAAACAACAAACAAAAGCAAATTGGTCAATTACAGATATTAAAAACTAGGAGATCTGTTGCGTTGACAGAATATTTGACAAAAAATAGTTTTGTATGTTCGGCAATTTTAGTCCACTATTCGCGA
Organism: Ostertagia ostertagi; assembly: GCA_036418205.1. Classification (NCBI taxonomy): domain Eukaryota; kingdom Metazoa; phylum Nematoda; class Chromadorea; order Rhabditida; family Trichostrongylidae; genus Ostertagia; species Ostertagia ostertagi. Next base: position 5,808 of record MU893886.1, read on the forward strand.
TCTTAGCACTCTCCAGTATGAACAGCAGTGTGAAATGTTATTCGGTCTTAGCAAATGAGGTATTCGTTCAAGATGTCAGATTTGTGATGATTTACCTAGTGATCATCAATCAACCCTGGAAAGGTGACATTAACAGCCAACTAGCGGTAGGGTGTATTGAATTATTAGGATAACAGCTAACAAAGTTATGACTAAATTGTACTGTAAAATAGATGATTTTCACTGCAAGGTTATTAGATTTCCACTTGATGACACAAACGTATGCGCTAACCATAAAAGCTTGGTTATATGCACCGAAACGCTTAGCATGGCTAGCACTGCTTCGATATTTTGATAAATAAACCATTGAGTTCGTCAGGGTGCTACAGTAAAAGAACCCCTAATCGAAAGTTTATTTAATCTAGGTGTAATCAAATGCATCTATAAAATAAGATTATAGTTACAAGTTCTCAGAAGATAATGTTATAAAAATGTTAGTAAACTAGTTAAAGGGGTAAAGCTACTTGATTATTCTAATTGCGCATGCATTGCACCGCTACATTTCTCCACCATTTGAGTTTATTTTTGCACAGTTTAACCTACTTATACGCCATCTTTTCATTGAAATCTATAAACAATGTACTGCATGCTACTCTGCTCGCTGATCTCTACGCCAATGCACGCTAATCTCACCAAGGCGTGGGTGCTGGAAGCGTTGCACCGGAGTGTTCGAATTAGGTTGCAAGCTCGTGAGGACTAGCGCCTAATCAGCAATTTTTTCGCGAACGAAAGCTGAGTCATTTGGGTAGGTACGGACCGTGACATTTCCTTTGCCGTATCCTTCATACTAAACGGGCTAATACTTTGGTTTGCCTTTGAAGTTTTTTCGTCTTTCTCCTATGTCATCATTTGGCCAATCCCAACTCACTGATTATAAACAATGTAGTGCATCCTCCTCTGCATGAGAGATTGGTACGTCGAGTTTAAGGTTTTTTCGTCCTTCACCTATGTCCCTTATCGCGCAGTCCCAACTCACTGACTGTAAAACCCCCAAACGTATTGTCATGCTTCCTGCATGAAATTGTGTACGTCGAGTATAAGGTTCTTCGTCTTAATCCTGTGTCTTTATTTCGCCGATCCCAACTCATTGATGAGCTGCGGGGATTGACGAGATAATGAGGTTCGTCTGAGGAAGGAGCGAAACGAACCGAGTGATTTCGTCTACAAATGTTTTGCTACCTTAATTAGGTGAATGCCGTTGGATATGAATGCCGACTGCTAACTTCTACATAGCTCAACCTCTAGATCAGGATTCAAGTAGCGGGAATGGGATGATCAGCTGATTGTCCGTCCACTGAACTACTATGGTCTTATTCTGGATAGGAAACATGTTACTCTGAACTGCTGTCTGAGAAAATCGGCGATCAGCAAGAGAACAGGCAGGAACAACTGTTATCTGAACAGGGTATTTCGAATGGAGTGGTTTTATGCCAGGATGCGTTATGTTCTTTTTTTGCTTGACGATGAAAGGCAATTTTCAGTTGAGTTCGAAGACGGTGAGTTTTGTTATTGTTGACGTTTGTGGTGTCTAAAAGAATTTCAATAGAGCCGATTCTGATGAAATTGCTGCGCACAATACGCTCCGCCGTCACTCAGCATACGTTTTACTATAAAGTTATGACTTACTACTAAGGGCTTGAAGTCCACCATTAACGTTTTTGAAAATACGGATGATGGAGTGTTTCTGAGAAACTTTGGAAGGGGAAATGATCTTAGTACAAACACCAACTTCCATTTCGAAACATGAAAACTTTTTATTTTCATTTTTAGAAAAGGGCCACTTTGCCGATTGTGCAAAAATATAAATCCACCCCATGTTTCTCGGTTGAACTTCATTGTTATTTGGCGTAACTGTCAGGTTGTTTCCAATTCCGCCTTCGGTAAAGGATAACGAAAGTAACACCGCTCCCGAAAAAGGCGAAATTCGTGCAAGAGTGAGAAGCTCGCCATGTCAAGCGGCGCGTGATTTGAGCCCCGTTTATGTGGTTGTTAAGCATTTCGTCAAGAATCCTGCAGCATGTGGAATCCAGAAGAGCACTGAACCCTTTTCTTCGCGTTTCGGTTGCGATGACCGTAGCGTTATGGGAAAAGCAGCCGATTCTCTCCAAGGGGTGCTCAAAAATCTCAGCCTTCAAAAAAAAACCTAATTTTTGAAAGACACCGTTGGCGTGTGTTAGAGGAACTCTGAGACCACTGTTCGACGGAAAATGAGTAGGGCACATTTGAAGACACGAAATCATCGCAAAAATCAAGCCAATTTCTCAAGATCGCGGTTCGATCTGATCCGGAGCGAGGTCATATAGGTTGCTGCTAGCTATTACTGCCTGCCTTCACTTCTCTTTTTGTTACCCTCTCTCAATACGAGTTTTTTTTTCTGCCGAACACATCTATAGAAAAAAAATTGAGAGAAATGCAGACAGACAGTAAAAAGTAGCGTGTAGAAAGCCGAACTTAATGCAGCTGGCGCAGCATGCACACATTATGGAAGAGTTGGCTTAATTTTTGCGATGCTCAGAGTTTCTCTAACACACGCCAAACAGTGTATTATAAGAAGTTAAGTTTTTTTGAAGGCTGGATTCTTGAGCACCCTTGGGAGAATCGGCTGCTTTTCCTATAACGCTACGGTCATCGCAACCGAAACGCGAAGAAAAAGGTTCAGTGCTCTTCTGGATTCCACATGCTGCAGGATTCTTGACGAAATGCTCAACAACCACATAAGCGGGCTCAAATCACGCGCGGTTTTTACTGCATGGCGAATCTCTCACTGTTGCGCAAATTTTGCTTTTTTTCCTAGTGTGAGGGTGGTGTTACATTCTTCATTACCTTGAAGAAGAGAAATTGGTAACAACCTGACAGTCCCACCAAATTAATAATGAAGTTCAACAGAGAAGCATGGGGTGGATTTATAATTTTGCAAAGTCGGCAAATAGCCCTTTAATAAAAATTAAAAATAAAATTTAACCTTTTCGAAATGAAATTGGCGTTGACACCGGATACCCTATTCAAATTGAGAACATTGTTCATTCCAAGTCTTTCTCAGAAGCACCCTATCAAGGACTTTTCATTTTTTTTCAACTTGTTGTCTAATTAGTTCGAACTCATTCTTCTTTCCTTTATTTTAGGGTGACTAATCCATTTATTAGAGAAGACGAGGAAAGTTAACTATCAAGTGCCAGCCACTAGAAAAGTTTACTATTCTCATGGGAAAAGGATGCACGGCGTGGGAGTGGTGAAGTCAAACATTTTATCCATTCCTATTTATGGCTAAGGGAACCGAGTGTTTCTTGCATTTTCAAAACTTCCTCGCTCCCAACGAAAAGACGTCAATCTCAGTAGGACACCTTCCTCCACCTAGAGGTCATGTACGGCTCCTCCTATAGAATACTCTCCCACTGCCTCACCCTTAACTCAACTCTCTATTTTGTGATTTGTATCGCAGTCAGCATGACAACTGTATGTTAGCCTAGTACGAGCATAATGTGCTTCCATCACAATGATTAAGAGTTGAGAGAAGTCTCAGTATTTCTGTCAACCGTGAAGCTAGGTAATGTGGCGTTTTGTAGTGTTGTCTGTAAACTCACAAATGCATACTATTACAGCTCTCTTTATTTCCTTCGAAAGTCTGCTTCCTTTATTTCCTTTGAAAGTCTTAGTCTTAGTACTACACACACGAAGCGTCAATAAAGGGGTCGTATCTGGTTCTCTAGTGAAGAAGGGGTCATATTGACTAAAATTGGCAGCGTCTTTTCAGAAGGGGTGAGTAGGGTTCGTTAAAGGTAAGGGAATTTCTCGGGAAGATTTTAAAAAAGTTTCGTGAATATTTCTTGAATTTTAGTGAATTTTTTGCACGATTTCTGTGAAATTATGAGTTTGCCCAGGACCCCGGGAAGGGGGTCATATCGTTCTGGAAAGGATTGTAGCAGTAGCAGCGCCTGGGGTCATTGGCCGATTTTTCTCAACAATTGCCTCACATGGCTGAGAGTTGTTTTCGATATTAGCTTTCTGATCTGAGGAGTTTCCATTTTTTGAGTGATAATTTTTCTTTACAACGAGTGACCCTTCGGAGAAAGGGAAGTGCCCAGCGGTTGCTCTCCTGCGTACTAATCACGCTCCATTCTGACGCCGTAAGATGGACGATGGAAAGGGAATCTGAGTGGATATTATCTCTTAGGATGTCCGCTGTGCCAGGCTGTGCATCGCCAATACTAAACCGGCAGGAAAGCTGACACCAAATAGCAAATGCGGGTTTTTCGCTTGTTTTCCATGACAGCAAGGCGCTCTAGCTTTTCATGTTATGATCATAGCACGAGTGGTGTACTTAGGGAGAGTGAGCATCTACTGAAAAAAAGATTAAACAAACCAGGACAGGTTCCTTTGTGAGACTTTCCATGGCTATTGATAGCATTACTTTTACTCTTTCTTAACTAGCCCTTCTTTAACGAGGTTCAATAGCAGAGGAAAGTCCTAGGTTTATAAATATTTCCAATTAGGCTCATATGTGAGCGGGGCAGTAAGGTACGTAGACCCTACTAACGAGGCAAAATTTTTTTATATAATGCAAAGACACCGCATAACGCTTACCCTCGCCTTCAAATGACCAGAAATGCTCAACTGCCGATACTGGAACGTGCTTGCAACGCAGGCGATGAGATTCTCGATGAAAAGGTGACACTATCACGTGGTCGAAAGATCGCGATGGACACGTTAATGCCACAGTCAATTTCTGACCATTGCACAATTTCTGGTCATTTGAAGGCGAGGGTTCATATCTCTGAAAGCAGAGATTGGAATTCAACATATCCGCCAAAGCGAGCACTCGAAGCGCTGAAACGAAGGCTGCAGCATCAATCCGATTGCATTAATTGAGGGAGGCGGAAGAGGAGAAGAAGTTGTCTATGGCAAACGAATTTCACCTCTGAGACCAACGTTCACATATTATCGCAATTCCGTTTTCCGTTTTTCGGTATTTCGGAACAGAATCTCCTTCCGCTTTTTTCCATGCTTCTTTCTCCGAGATTTTTTCAACCTATTCCGGCTGTTCACTCATTTGCACTGTGCGCTTTATTGTGTTTTTCTAGAGTCAGTATCATTTTTACCATTGTCCTGGTTATCGAATGGCCTATGGGTTATTGTCCAGTTGGATTCTTGTCCAGTATTGTTTGAGTTTCCTCATTCAAAGTTACCACGCAGAACTTCTCCTTCGCAGATATTTGCAGAAATTCAAACAATAGCTAGTGCCCGGATAGGTCTAAACAACAACTCTAGTGGATAATATATAACCCGCAATGTTGTTTTGCATGATACTCGAGCTGTGCGGTTTGCAAGATGAGGAGGCGGGGCAAGCATGGACCCAAAGGGCCCTTTAGCTGCAAAGCTATTTTGGGCGCTCTGTTCAGCTCTTCATCTAGAGACTGTCTCATTTTTTTTCGGCCGGTGAAATTGGACTTTCAGAGGACCTTTGGAAACTAGTATTGTCTCTTCCAAGTTAGGTTCTTCCAGTCAACCATATTGATAGAAGTCTTGCTCAAGTAGACAAGGCATTGTTGTGCAAGATTTGTTGCCGCTATGGTCAGCAGAGAAAATCGCTTTATATCGGATTGGATATACGCTTCCTCAGTCTCTAAGCAATTCTTCGGCTCTGGTATTTTCAACGATAACTATATAACATATAACTATTCCATACTTATATAGAACTATTACACAATTACATGTCATAAATTACATGCCACTATACTTTCTTGGCTTCAGCACCAAAAAAGTTCCATTGAAATTTCATAGTGTGACCCTATTCTATACATGCAATTTCTTAACTTTCAAATCGTTTTCTGAGACTCGAAATTTCAGTGTGATCCTCGCAATAAACGAGCTGACGGGTGACGCCCTTCATCACGCGCTCAGAAAACGGGAGAACGGAGGAGGGGGTGGTGCAGAGGTCATGCTCTGGGTCCAATCTTGGCTAGGTCCTTCCGTCCCTTTATGAGCTTTTTTGTGTGACCAGACAAGGATGGGGGATAGTACGCTGATATGTGCATCCACTGGGCCCCGTAAGTCATTGTGCAGGCCACAATACCGTATTTGAATGAAACTACGATCCTGAAACCATCGAATGATCAGCTTCGTGTCTCTCGAACGAGGTAGACCCATTGGAGTATCTCAACAGGCAACAGGAATGAATTTGGAGTTTGCTGGCCGCTTATTGAAGAAATCGGGATCAACTGGTACGCCGATACGATCTAGAATAGATTTCATGGTGTGGCGCCTCTCGAAAAGGGACTGATGAAAAACGCATGCATATTAAGCCATTTCGGGGTTTCATGCGCTGATCAATTTGATCAAATATGGACAAATCACTCCAATCCTTTCTCCTGTTCTTTTCCTTTTCACATTTCCTTTCCCTCACTAATCATTATCCTTTGACTTAATCCTGTAATGAAAGCTTTGGAAATGGAATAACACAGGTATCGGAAGGAAACGGCTGCAGATTGTTCGTTGTCACTTCTGAACCATACATGACTGATGCGGTACTTACCATACTTTTCGAAGGGCGTAGTGCTGCATACTTTTGAGACCTCGATTGTTTTGAGCTCGCACTTTCGTGTTTGGAAACGTTGCTGTGCTCTTTCGAAATGCTCAGGTGTATTCCACTATTCTATTCCACTATTTCACTTTTCACTATTCCATCAAATGTAGTATGCTCACTTGAAACAGGCGCTCTGTGCTGCGATATTGATGTCGCTTAAAGATCAGTCCCGCGATGGAAACGTCATCTGAAATTGAGACGCCGTTCATTTGCTCGGAGCAAGCTTAGGACTAAGCCTAGGCCCAATCATAGGCTTAGGCATAAGCCAATGTGTAAGCATAAGCCTTAACCTAAGTCTAAACCCAAACTTAACCTTAAGCTTCAATGATCGCGCAACTGTGGTGACCTGACCCCAGGAGGAGAAACGCACGTCTCCCGATGAAAACAAGTAGATTGATCTCTCACCGGGATGCCACCTAGGTAAAAGATGCGCCATTTTCTGGCCTGACATGCGCAACAGGTGCTGTAGGGCCTTGCCATGACCGCCGCTGACCGCCCGATAACAGATCATGATATTTGTATTATTTGGAAGGAGCAAGAGCTCTAGGGTTGGCATCAGTAACACAATGCATTTTTAAAAGGAATGAGAACGGGATTATCAGGTAATTTAGGAAAAATGGTACCCTTTGGATGTTCGTTCCTTTTCGTGCACGCTGGACTTTCTAAGTCGTGCATGCTAGGGGTAGGTAGAAGTCTTGATGGGTGGTTACATGTAGGAACGCTGGAATAAAGCAGCAAACCGGATAGGGGAGGCGTTGTTGGAGTTCTTACGGAGATCATCAGTAGTGACAGTCGTAAGCATTGCTCAAATGCTTGACCCTGAGCTAAATAACCGGGGAGGGATTCGTATCTGCTGACCTCCTTTGCTGCGACTGGGATAAGGAGAAGGTCGAAGAGGATCCAGTGTTCTATTGGCTCATGATTTTCTGTGAAGGGCATGCTTCGAAGGTGATCCATGACTAAACAAACAAATCGCCACGTCATTCGGTCGGTCGGTCGTGCATGTGCGCAGTCCATCAGCCTCAATGTCCTCATCACACGCACGGAATTTCGTTAAGGAATATCCGCTCATAATCATTCATTTTCGTATGGACTCATGAGGTGACAGGGGAGGCTGTTCCGATTTCCGCATTCCGGCCTGCGTCATATTCGTCTAAATTTTTTTAGGCATTGTAGTAAATGGTACATTGATAATATTACTGATTCGGAATACTAATTTTTAATTACATGTGAATTCTGCGCACATGTTTGGCTTGCATTTTATCCCGATACTTTGTACTACAGTAGGGATCAGTGGGGCATTGTGTCGATACGATACGCGTGTGTGACTGTCAATACAGCGTGTTTTGTAAATAAGGGAGTAAACAAAGAATCGCGTAGATCAGTAACTGAGCATGATTACAAATTAGAAAATACGTAACGTAATGAGTAGGTTAACGAAAAGCAATATTTTTTTTCTGGACTTTCCCATAAGATCGTCTGAATTTTAACATCGATAAATTTTATTTGTTTTTTATTATTTTATTAATATTATTATATTACTACTTTCGACATCTAACGTATCTATGTAGACGGCAATTTCAAAATTTGTTGAACTTTATGTTGTTTTAATTGTTATTATAACGTGATGTTATTTGCAACGCAACAGTAATTGCCAGAACACTGTAGTAAAGTCATTTTAATCTTTTGCATAGTAACATGGGCGCAATTTTCTTTTACCTCCCTTCCTTACTGAAGAGCACGGGGGAGGATATCGGTGTCAGTTTGTTTTCCGTATAAGGGCACGTGCGAAACGGAAGACAAACTACTTCTTTGAAAAAAACCCCTCTAATTAATTTGTTACATTCTTTGTATTAATTTCATTTACATTTACTTTACAATGTATGCGTCAGTGTCCACTCAGCTTGTTTTTAGAATTTGTTTCTCGTCATTGAAATCGCCTTTTTCAGTTGCGGCTTTTTCCCTTTCTCACCTTCAATACGCATTGCGCGAGGTAAAGGTGATAGCGTATGATTCAACTGTAATGCTTCTGAGGCCTCGCTTGTGTCACGGATAATGGGATGTCAATGTGACATATTTAATCATTTAGGTTTAGCGAGCAGATTACGATAAGTGTATGTGCAGCGTGGAAGTACATACACCAGTGGAAGCAGTAGTCAGGGGGCGAAGGAAGCGGAATTCGGCGTTTTGTAGCCAAAGGTGCGCTAATTGGGCAAAGTGGGCTTGCCATTCCTTTCTGAGCTCCGCCTTCCGCCTGTGCTCGCCACAGCGGCAGCCCTTCCTTCGATTTCATCTGAATGAGTATGCTACTGAGTGCGTGTCCTATAACTTTCTCATGGAACGCGTTACCAATAAAGTATGGGCTTCGCTGGTATGGTGGTGTTTAACGGTTCAATATGTGCAAAAGACCTCTTATTCGGTTGCTAGCTCGTCCATTATTGGAGGTACGGGCAGAGAAAGTGGTTCCATTCAGCGCATTTTCGAACACCTCGCATTTGGCACACGAACTCAGTCCAATATTATCGTATTCCCTCGCTTTAGTCTATATGGTATTGTATCTGTATTTTGATTTAATTTGTTCTTCTACAATTTAATTCTCATTTATTAATATCAAGAGAACACGTTACTAATAGTAATAGACAATTTGGGCGAAAAATGTATTGTTGCTTTTCCATCCATACTTTCCTGATTTTTTCAGTTTTTGTTTCACTTTTTGCAAAAGATCACGCGATCATCAAGCGGTCACTGATGGCTGGCATTCGTCTTTGGAAGTTCAGTCATCACGTTTAACTACATAAGCTGCTTTAGTAGCTATATGTTATACGAACGTTTGCGTGTGCTCGATTTATTTACGAAACATCGAATGCATGGACGATTTTCAATGGGCGTGGCTAAAATTAGTTGTGTAGGGAATTATCCCAAGCGTTTCGACTACTGTGACTCTGCTGTAAATGCTTGAATTGGTGATCAAAGACAAAATGTGATGGGTGAGGATCTGTAGTGCATTCTGTATGTTCTTTTTCTGGTGTCCTTTCGTGCTGCAAATATAATATGTTCAAAATTCTCTTGCTGTTTGGGTGAGCATGACCCGTAGAGTTACGTTTTTCTATGTGTGGAAGAGATGTACCGTTTAGATGGCTCCACGTGTTTTTCTCTAATATTTCTGTTTCATATTTCATAGCTTAATTGTTTTTTATTTGGTTCTTTATTGTATTTGGTTTTATCTCTGTATTCTATTTTCTTGACGCTCTAGTCATGCGTAATGTATGAATACAAATTTTATTAAGAAGTTCCATATTTGAACATGCAGTTATACCCTGAATTTTATTTTTCGATATTTGGTTAATGAACCTGCAAACCTTCTAGCAAGCTTTGCTGGTTACGGGAAACCCATGGTCCCCAAAAGGCGGCGCTCAATCCTGCTGTTTCAACTTCCGATGAAATATCTGTACTTTTTCAAGGAAATTTTTCCACTTGAACCGACGAAAGTGGTCACTGCTGCCGTGATGAAGAACAACCAATTAGAAACAGGAATTTTTCTTCCTCGTTCTCCGCATTGATGCGATTGCTAATGGTGTCGCCCTCTTACACGCTAACGCTCTCTCTCTCTCTCTCTCTCTGCAGAACAGCTCGAGACGCGGCGAGTGATTAGCCAGTCTCTAGGCGTTCCGCGGCGGTAGCGGCGCGAGACGGCCAGATCGCCGAGGCCATATTCAACGCTGCGAATTGCGTGTCGATTTCCTAGCACTTACAAATTCATTGATACCGACTGATGGTAATGGCTAATGACGCTACTTACCAATCGAACTGTAAAATTCAGAATACAAATTCGATCTGCTCAATCATCTCATTTACCTCACTGGACTCGGTTGGTGGGTACCAAGCTTGTCAGGGCACTCAAAAACTGACTTTTACCAAGCACGCGTCTTACAACCGCTGCACCTTGAATGGAAGTCCGGTGTGAATCGCGCCATGGAAAGATAATCAGCTCCTCATCTACACAATGCACTTTCATTCCTGCTGTTACACCTTTGATCTCTGAAGGGTTGGCTCAACTTGTTCAGTACTCGATTTCTCCAATCGCTTAGCTTCTTAGTATGCAGTGGTTCCACTAATCTTTGTCCTCAGAGGCAACCTCTTGCAATATTCACTCAGCGAGTAGTTTCACTACCTCACCAATTTGGTATCATATGGAGCCGTGCTTGGTGGCTTTGTTTCTTCCACCGATTCAGGTTCATACAGAGATGTGCTTGATATGTGCACGTAAATTCACTAGATTTACTTAACTCATCCACTTTTACGGATCACTGCCACTAGGAGGGTGCGAGGTCGCGCTACCAAAACCACTTCTGCCGTGTATGTCGGTCATTAACCTGTCACTATCCAAACACTTATTGTCGTACATGGATTACCTACTCGTTTGTATACTTACTCGAAGACAGTATTCAGGCGGGGCTATCGCAAGATACGGGGACATCGGCTAGAAATAAGCTCAGGAGGGTCAGGAACAACAAGGATGATTCGTTTACGTACTCGGGGTCTCTCCTATCCCATCTAAGGCTCGATTTCATCAAAAAGGATATATTTCACGCGGTTCAAGTGCATTGTCAACGCACTGCCCCCGTATATTGCGATAGCTCAGTATTCATTTCACCTCTTGGTTGAACTCCATTTCGTCTTCTTTAACATTCTTGATCTTTTCGCGATGAAACATCGTCATGTTATTGTGCTAAAATCCAATGACAATAGGGAATCTTGAAAAGCATTCTTGCGAATGTTACACTACTATTCTCAAAGTATTTATATCACTATTGGTGCCCTCAAAAAGGAGTTAAGCTTCTCTAGGGGACGCTTGCTAAAGAAGAAACCAACGCTCAACATTGATCAGCCTTGCTTGTTGCTCCACGAATTCGATTTTGCATCAGGCTATAGTGGTGATCTTCGTTGTAACAAATTGGTTACGAATTGTCTATTTGACAAGGAGTGGCCCCTCTGTTGCAACCCTAACATGATCCACACACCTTGCGCTTTCTCGAGCAGTGAAATTTCTTTAGAGCGATGAACCAGAGCGAATCATCTCGCGGGATAATTCCCTTAGTGGGCGTCAATTTTCGATGAAGTGGCTTACACTTTTCGAGACTAAAGGTGGAGGGTTTTTTTAATGACAGAGGGAGGGTTTATTCTTTTGAAAATGCAGAAAAACGTTCCGAAATTTTGTGACCGTCTCTTTTCCTTTCTACCCCCCCCCCCTCACCCCCTGTTAGGCTTCTAATCTATAAACCCCCAGATGGAGGTCATATGGTAAATTTCCACCAGGAAAGGAGGGTGGAATACGCGACACAAAATTTGACCCAACAGAAGAATTGGCCTTGCGGAGAATTTGACATCACATTAGACGTAATGTTCACTTGGGTATAAGCAAGTGACTCAAGGCTTAAAGTCCTAGACTTAGGTCCAATAAACTGACTTTTGTTATTCACTTTTCGTATGTCGTAGGAACGTGATTAAGCTTTACCCTTTATCCTCACTATGCTGGGTAAAACGTTGTCGTAGTACGAGGTTTCCAGAATCGTGCTTATCCTGGAAAACAATTATCCCTTTAGGATTCAGTGGATCTAAATATTTGCCTGGGATAATACCCATCCAACATCGTACGGTTCTGAAAGCGAGCTATATGAGTGGCATATCTTGGAGTTATTGCTCACCTCTGATTGATTTCTTTATTGGTGCAGCTCATTTGTTTCCACTCAAGAAAGTCCCGGGAATGCTAACATGTTGATGTTTTCCTGAGTTGCGTCCCCCACACGTAGTAAATGAAAATGGGTAGGGAATGGTTTACTTGACGGAGGACACAGTGGAGTCAATGTTTTCACTAAAACTCGATCAAACCACATGGTGATGTTTGACTGCGGACATTCCAAGTAAATGCTGTCTATCGGCTTCGATTTCTTCACATTACCACAATTGATACCCTGAAGGGCATGAAATTTGAGACGACCATGCATTTGGTCACTCTCCATCAATCTCTGATTCATGGACAGAGCATTGGATTGCAGCGCTATTTTTACATCAGTTTCAAAGATGTTTTCGAGGTCTCCACTGTTTTTCCCGATATTTGCAGTAGCGGTCAAAAATGGTCGCCAAACGGTCGTGCAACACTATTGTTTTCCATTTGAATGTTTTTTCTCAAATGTATATACAGGGGGGGGGCATAAAAAAAGACATTTTGTCTCCACTTCCAGATGGATTTAAGCACACTTTGCTCAATTCAGACCGAATGGTCCCAACTTATATTGAAGAGCGCATTTCATTCTATAAGAAAATCTTCATAGTGGCCACCTACGTGGACGGCATCAGAAGAATTTGCCCTGGAAACATGGTGCACTGGTCGAGCTCAATGGGGTCTTCGAAGGATCGTGTACCATAACGACCTTTACTGGAAAGCTAGTTTCCGAGGGGATTTGCATAGTGGGAGCTAATGCCTCTAGAAAACTATCCAACATTAAATCGATTCACGAAATTGCGTAAGAGCTTACATCTGACAAGACGTGAGGGCATGAATAAGGAGGGCCTTCGTTTACTTATAAGGGACACTTAGGAAATACTCTGCTGAGGAACTCCCGTCAACGACAGCAATCTCTGCGAAGAAAAAGAAGCCGAAGTCCGACATAGGCAAAATGTCTTTTTTTTGCCTCATTTTCGTCTTATATTAGGCGTTCAGAAAATTCTGCTCGTTTTCCCGACGATTTTTCTTATTTGGATCCTCTTTTCCGGTGAAACCAGAGGAACTGTCATCGGTATCGAACCAGCATTTGGGGAGCTTTCCTGCTTTAATCAATCCGTTTAGCTTAGCGCTTTTGCTTCCAGAATATTTCGTTTTTTTTTATTAACTTTTCCAGAGCTTTGAATGCGCTAAGCTCGGTGGCAAGTTGGCCATGACTTTCTTTTCTCTACGCTTTAAATACAACACCCCAACTCGAAAGTAGCGGAATAGTCAAGGATAATTAAACGATGCGACTGCCTTTAAGATCGCAATAATGTGCTTAGCGAGAGGAGAAGTTCAAAAAGCTCATTGCTAGACGATAAAGCGAAGCTTGGCGAATATTAGAAAGTGATTGGAACAGACGTTGCACGCTGGGCGCACCGGGGAGAGGTGACCACTTCGTGCAAGCAATGTTCTATTTGAGGCAACCTCGCTGCGTAGGCGACTGGAGAGTGTCTGCCCAATCTGGACGTATATGGTTTGTAGAGCCAGGTTATACGGAAGTTGTTGGAAAATCCAAAAAATTTGATAGCGTGCCGCGACAAAGCACTAATGTGGAAGATCGTTCCCCAATTCCTACATTGTTTTATGCGATGTAAGTTCCACTGCAACACTACCGCTTTTTAACGCATTCACTGACGTGCTTTCTGGTCTGGGTCTGGAGAAGCAGCAACAGTCGAGCTTTCAGTGAGAGACGATTTTTCCAGCTATTTTCCAAATCGAAAAATGCTCTGAAGAAGGCACTAACCATCATTTACATACGTTTCATAGCGAATGCTTCAAAAAGCTCCGCAAAGATTGCAGCATGAAAAAGTAATGTACAAAGACTGCCGACAACCTAATATTTTGTATGAGCTCATGCATGATTGGTCGACGCTTATGATTCACCAATCACGCTCTCGTTTCTATATGTGCTGGATCATTGTTCACTTCTGCTCACTTTGTTCGTTCTTTATGCTATTATCGCTTTGATTTGCCCACTCGAAATCTTCATGCTACATTTGAAACTAACTGTAGGCTCAAATTAACCATTGCTTCGAGACTACGTCCGTTGTAAGGTGGAGAGGTCGTCCGCGTGTGGTTTTATGCGTTTATGATTGGTCGTCGCGGATAATCCACCAATCACACGCCTGTCTTGCGAATACTGTAGAAGTAATACGAGCGAGCTGAACAGAGTCTATACTGTTGGTGTCTATAAACACTATTATGGTGACATGTTACAGATGAGCGACTCGTCGCTGTTGGCCTCCTGGTCTCATTCTCCTGCCTGCTATCATGAACCTCGTATCCATGACCACACTTTGTATTTTGAGTTAAGAAAGCTGAATATTTACATTCTATTGCCAGTAGCAGCTCTGGGTATCATCTTCAACGCAAGCGCACTGGTAAGTGTACAGTTGCTCACGATTACTGGCTTTCAGGGTGAATAACGGTCGAGGAATTCCTCGACCATCGCTCTCTGCTGTGCGAGAGTAGTGCCGAGAGTGAATGTACGCGCGGAGAGCACAGACGGCTCGCGGGTGGCGAGAGTGAATATCCGCGCGCGAGAACGTAAAGGATCAGGCGAAAATCCTCGACGTGCCGTTGAGGAATCCTCAAGCAATATTCACCCTGCTGGCTTCTCTCCAAGAATGGAGGTCTTCTCGAATCAAGACTATGCGCTCCTACCGGGGGAAAAAGTGGCAACTATTTCTGTTCTTCACTAAAATATCTCAATTCCAGATATTTTTATATCGGCCGCCTAAGATCTCTTCTGGAGTGTTTGTATATCTCAAGGCGCTGCTAATTTTGGATCATGCTCAACTTCTGATGACTGCCGCTACCATTGCTGTTCCACAGTTTTGTGATCTACACCATTCTAGTAATCATACGCTTTACGGCTTTTGTATGTTTGAGAGACGGTTCTTGAAGCACACTATGCCAAGGTGCGTTTGAATTTCATGCACGAGGATCTCCACCAGGGTCTGTCCTATCGTTGTTACTTTTCGAAAATTTTTTACGACCCCCCTCCCCCAACGGTGGATTTGATACGACCCCCTTTTCCCTACCTCCACCATCTCCATCTTCCATCAAAACCCCGCCCACTTTTTCCTCCAAAAATGCCGTCGAGCGGGGGTATATAGTCACTCTGAAACGGTAAATATCTCCGAAAATTTCCTTCTATTTCCACCATTTCAACCCATTTTTTACCTATACTCTCGCCCAGCCTACTACCCACGAAATCTTAGTTTCACCTCAATCCCACACGTGATTTCGAGCGACTAAAGTGGGTACGACCCCCCCCCGTTGTTACTCGTAACAACGTAGGGTTGACCCTGATCTCCGCTCATCTCTGAAACTCAGTAATGACGAAAATGTTCTAGGATCGAAGCAACTGTAAATACAATGCATGTATGGACTATTGCTGCCCTTTCTGCTCATCGCTATTGGAAGGTAATGTCTTCGAGTCTGAATGCACGTGTCGCTATGATATTGATATGATCATTCCACTTCAAGAAAGAGTCTACGATAAGGTAGCAGGTCAAAAAAATGGTAATTTACCCAGTCGAAAGGCAGGCGGGTCTCTCGAGAATGCTGGATGGGAAAGAAGAGTATGCGCATAGTGGTCTCCTTAACCTGGCCTTTCGCAACAAAGAGTATGCCCCCACCGCTGCATATCATCGATTGGTAGCCCCTCGTCCGTCTGACTCTAGCCGTTCAGCAGAGAGAGGAAAAGAGCAGCGCCGGTGAGACTCGCAACAGTGTGGAAATCGAGAGCAAAGAAGTGCTGCCATTTGCCATTAGATTCTGGACCGCTTTTCATATATTGTCCTTATCCCTGCACCGCTGGTCACCTCTCTATTGATTTCTGATGAGTTGCCATGCTATCGTGAACTTCCCCCTTAGCTGTGAACATGAGATAACCCAAGTGACCGCCAATGAAGAAAAATGAAAAAAAATGAGTCCAAGAAAAATCTGTACGCCGAGGAAGGGGAACGGCCATAGGACACGAGACAGCATGGCGAATGATGGAGAGCATAGACATTCCGAAGCAGAGAAGCTGCGTGAGGCATTGGAGCTGAAGTCTGCTGTAGTCATTGCTAAACCCGCTTCGTGCAGCTTTAAATCCTACGCAGCATAGTAATCTACATAGTTTAATCGTGAAGTGATTTCAACGACAGACATCATTAGTGTTTAAGAATGCTCTAAGTGAAACAGTAGATAAGAGAGAGCACTCTGAGCGGGTCTTTCACAAAAAATCCAATCCATTTACGAAGGAGCTGCACTACATTCTATTCGAATATTTTTTCTTCAGATCTCTCGGCCAATGGCGTCGCGCATGAGCGATACAGTCGCTCGAGCTCACTGTATGTTGTTATCAGTATTTTTGATGGCACTTTTATTTCGACTTCCTACATTTCTGATTGAGCTGCAAATGCGATGGATGCCTATTGCCCTGATAACGAAGAGAATCGCTGCTACAGAGGTGAGAGATAAGGGCAGGCCACTTGTTAAAAATTAAAGCAACACCTCCAGATGGGATTTGTGGGGTAATATGGTCGATAAGTGAGTACAGGAAGGGGCGGGGTCGGACGAGTTGTACGAACTTGCTTGCTAAACGGCTCCACTAAGCGGAACGTATTTGAATTAGGCGCTACGCCGTAATCCGCGCGTATCATGGGGTGTGCGCGACGTAACTCGTCCATAATGCTAAGATTAGTCGCCATAAGTCTGACTTTGTAAGACCCTAGCGCCATTGTCGCGCACTTTCAAGCGCGACAACGGCACATTTGTGTTACTTTTTAGCTACTCTATCCCACTTACTTAATAGATCTTCGACAAATCTTCTGCTGCTTGGTGTTGCTTTGAGCACTGGGTTGATCCCTTCTTGAAACGCGCTACATATTCGCATTGGTTTCAGAATCCTAATGGCATTTGCTTCGCTTTTTGTTCTACTAATTTTCGTGGGCCAGCCAAAGCAGCGTTTTTCTCAGACCAAACCTACCCAAGAGTGAGCCATCAGCTCCGCATTATGGAGGCGCGCAAATTTTTAGGACTATGAAGCAGTACCAAGAAATTCAACAACTGGGTAAATGAGTTTTTCTGATTGCAGTTTTAGAGATATTAGCTTATAGAGATATAGAGATATTAGAGAGAGCTTATGATTTTCACGGAAAGGAGGGCGAAAGGAAAGTAACAGAGAAAAATGTATCCATGACCTCGTAAGCATGCCTGAATGGGTACGGTACATTTCTCAAGAAATATTTCATGGGCGGTATCGCTTTTGACATGCTGAAGGAAACCTGAATCTCCTCACCACAATAACAATTACCCTCAGCCGGTGTTCGCCAGGCACGCGTACTTTTGATCGGATTCTTTGCTCTAGAAAGACTGCTAGATAGGAAAAAGAAGAACATTGATTAACAGGGCAGTATTCAACCATCTCCGTGTGCAGATTGAAATCGCTGGTGAAGTTTAAATAATTGACTTAACCTTTGCGCACTCAAGTGGTTTCCAGCGGCTGCTTCAGGGCTTGGGGCAGGGTCGGTCCTATCGTTGTTACTTTTCGAAAAATTTTTACGACCCCCCTCCCCCAAGGTGGATTTGATACGACCCCCTTTTCCCACCTCCTCCACCATCTCCATCTTCCATCAAAACCCCGCCCACTTTTTCCTCCAAAAATACCTCGACGGGGGGATATACGCGCGCTAAAACGGCAAATTTTCTCCCACGCCTCCCTCCACATGCCACTTCTTACAACCGAAGCAAGTAGCAAGTACGCCCCACCCTCTACAAACTCATCAAAGTACGCGCACTTCTACAGAGGGCGGCTTGCAATTCTATCAAGTACGGTGGCTAGCGGACACTTGCTTC
>MU893888.1:0-12489 GCA_036418205.1 Ostertagia ostertagi
GTGATTGTCGAGGGTATTTGGTAAATCGATAAGGGCTATTTGGGCTGATTCAGCTGAGTGCTCTCCTCAACTGATCTTTTGGTACTCTCTTTGTAGTAGGTGTTGCAGTTGGTGTCGACTGTAGCGCTAAATTGGATAACACCACAACCATTGTGAATTTCCATGAAAACCTCCTTTTCATTTTTTGGAACAATTTTGCTATCCATTGTTATTCATAAATGCAGCTACTTTCGCAGTAAGAGTGTTGCTCAAAAACCAGTCGTAGTTTTTGTCACGGTTTATAAATTGCTGATTTCAGTCTGGAGTAGAGTTTCCTATTCCACTATCGCTTGAAGGACATCCGATGAAGCTCGACGACGTAGGGCCTGAGAACCCAAGGGAAGACATACTAAGAGGTTCGCTGAAATTATTTTATTCCATAACTCTTGAAAGGGATTATATTTCTAGTATTTTTGGTAAATACTTCCAACTCACTATTCATTTGAGTTGTCCCAGTAGTATAACAACATGCATATGTAATATATCCACTCGATTTAGATGATGATGGTGTCCCTTATTGTTACCTCTGCCATTCCGTACTCAAAACATGGCAAGGCTACGAATATCATATTATGGCTGTACATTTAAAGTGAGTTTTTATTCAATAACTGGTATTTTCCCGTACTCTTTTATTTGGTAGCAAAAATAGTCGATTTCTTGTAAGTGGTCGTCATTGTGAGAGATTCAATGTTATAAGTGGACTCAGGGTGTGGTTCGCTAGGACAGAAAGCGACTTTTTCGCGTTTCGCAGCGCGAAACATTTTTCGCTGCGGGAACCTCGGGTCCACTGATGATCAACGGTGGACCTGAGGTTCCCGCAGCGAAAAATGTTCCGCGTGCGTAAATCGCTCTGTCCTAGTGAACCACACCCGTGGACTCATGTGAAGTGCTGTTTTCGTTATTCCAACCAGGCTAGTTCCATTTCATCATTTGTCTTTTCCTCTACCTCAACGACAGATCATCTAGCGAAGCACAATGGAATTCTTATGGTCTGCTATGCCACCCTCTTTCTCACGGTAGACGCGCGCTAGGCGTAGCAGGCAGAAGTACTTACAGATTTCTTTGATCAATTGGTATTCGTTTTCGACTCCGATCTTTTTCTTTTACCGTATCCCAAGCATGAAAATTTTCAATGTAATACAACTCAGTAATTATCGCCCGCAGTACGTGTGAGTGCAGTGGCACTGGCTTACCAACATAGTCTCCGTCTAGCCAGTCCAACCCGGCGACCGTTGTCCATCTCTCCCGGAGTCCGGTTACAATTGTATAACCAATTTGTTTGAGAGTGTAAAATAGAATCGCTGCCTTGTACATGTCGCCTTGTCCCCCCAAGTCGCCATCTATCTCTGTCTGCAACTCGCATTCAAGTTCCAAGGAATGTAAACAATGGAAGTGTTATGCGTGCCGCATCCCCAAAAAGGGATTGATCAACGGCAAATGCTTCATCCTTTATGTTTTTTTAATCAGTGATTCCAATGCTGCTGCTTTTCAAAGTCTGCTGCGTTTGTGATACTCTACTCCGTAGTACGGCATGTAACCAATCGGTTTTGACGACCGTGTGGTATGATGTCATACCACACTCTTTCGGCCACGTGGGACCGTGTGACATGATGTCATGTCACAGTCTTTTTTAAGCTGGTTTTCAAACATTTTAGGTAACTTATTTACGTGATGTATGCGCCATACTTAGGCATTGTTACAAAAGGCGTGGTCCCTGGAAAGAAGCTTCGGTTGATGGGCTATCGAGTTTTTCTAAAAATGTTTGAATAATGATCAAATCACAGGAATCGCTAAAATGGCCAAAATCGCATAATCGGAGACCTACCACACAAGAAAGATAACAAATACACACTTCCTGAGTAAAAGGAGTTCTTGTGGGACCGTTTGACATGGTGCCATAGTCACACTTGCGCGGTCAAAATAATGCCGCGCGTCCCACACTCCAGACTGCGCAAAAATCGCGCGTCGTCACGTGTTAAGCATGAATCTGTCTTCCGAAATGGCCCACCTATATCCTTTCATTCATAGTGCTAGTGGCTTTTGAATCTGTATATCACTGACACAGTTCCTTGTGAGTACGTACAAGCCAGTGTTTCCATTCTGAAATGTTTGCTGTACATGTAAAGAGATGGCGCGTTTTATCTGAAACATTCTCGGCACAGTAGTTTCACTGAGTGTCGTCAAAATTGCTAATTATTTAAGTATTATCGACCTACCGTCATGTATTGCATGAAGGAATTCTTTTATACGGAAGAGGAAGGATTGAGTCATGTACGCTCTCAACATCACGGCAAGACCGTAACCGTCAGTTTCAAACGTTTCTGTTTTTTATAAAGAGTTAGTATCAGGTTAAAGCAATAATTATCCGCCGTCTTCCATCACAATCATAAGTTGTTAAATGAAACAAACAAAAACAGCACATTGCCTAACCAACTAGACTTTTCGCAACAGTCTCTCTCTGAACTGCCCCTGGCTTCATTGATTTCTACGACAGATCCACGAAGCCATCGATTTCCGAGTTCAACACTTGCACCTTCCGTGTAGCAAGGGGCAAGTCTTTTTTTCGAGTGTTTAAGCTCCTTCAATGAAGCATGTTATACAGGTCTGTACAACAAAATTCAGACCACGTTATAATAACCTTGAGAAATAATAACAAATAAATGCAAAAAAATTGAAAGAGCTGAAAAAACGCGGATATTTATGCTCAACCCTAAATATTCATCATCGAATGTGTTTGAGTTTTCTATTTCTTGTATTTTAGGTAAAAGTCTGTGGGTGAAAGTCGAGATTCTTGTGTTGATAATTCTCAGATATGTAGGGATTAAGTTCGCCAGGCGTAGTAGTTAGGCACAAATTGATAAAGGCAATAATATTACAAAACACTGCCTAAGAGAATGACATATTCTTTGCCACACTTCAGTTGTTGCGAGAGTACCATGATGATAAGGAAAAACAACTCGAAGATGCGTTCTGTGCTCTCTTCCTTGCCGTACGAGAAGGAGTGAGTTAGTATTACCCTAAATTTTTGCCAAATTCAAATTATTTTGTGTTGCAGCCTAATTTCACCACTGAACGTGCTGCCGCAATCGAAAAGGCTGCATATATGCATCTTCAGAAATTCAAGCGAATGCGCATGAAAGTGCCTGAGTTTGCAACGAGAGCGAAGTATGTCTTAATTTATTTCTCAATTTTCTACTGAGTAGTGGTGCGTATATAACTGGCACCTTGGATGGTTAGTTTCTCTTCCAAGAAGGCTCAGTCAAATTTTTTTGAGGTCAATGCGTGATTTCGCATCACAAACGTTTGCTTCGATGTCTTCTCCTCATACTATGGTCTCTTCAATGAAATTCATGACGGAACCGAGACAAACATTCGAGCACTTGCAGCACCATCTTGAACCTTTGCATAATCCTCAGATATCGATGCCTATGAAAGTTGTGGAAATGGAGCATTCCAATGGACACAAACGATATGTGAGCTGGTCTTTTACATATTAGCTCACAGCATCCCGCCTTGATCTTCCCTCTTCCATTGTCAGTAGTGAGCGAGGTTTGCAAAACTTGTTTGTAGGTTCGCATGAGCAACGGTGAGCTGGCGGAGATCAATGAGCAGTATGTAATAGCAGAAGTGAGTCTTACCTTTTGATATGTCGACTAATGCCGACATTATTGTATTTCTGGAGATTATGATGTCGGCGGTTATTAGTGCCTTTTTTAGGATGAAGAAGGCCCTGTTGGTGAATATATTGAAGTAGACTACGTAGACGAAATAATAGATGACGGAGAAGGCCAAGTGCGTGACGATCGTGAAGTTGTAGTGGAGCGCTTAGGTCATGCCGGTGATCATCATGGCATGGAACATGAGTACTGATCTTTTTGTCCACAATTTTGTTCACTTTAACACTCTTCCGTCTGAAGTTCGTAGAAACCATCTTAGAACTTTATGTGTAACAAGATTTGAAAAAGTATGCATCTGAAGCCATCTTGTCATTTTCTATCCTTGGTATTGTTTGATTCTCGATAAAGTGTATATATTTCTATTGTATTGTACATTTCAAACTCACAAAAAATTCATAGGAAGTCTGCAAGGATGGCTCGTAATTTAGTGCAATTTCCTGATCTCCTTAGTCCAATTGATTCTTATTCTGACAAGATTGTATGCCAGAGAGGAAGCGAACTTGCGATGACGAAACTGAAGAGATGACACCTAACAGTAAGTGGGACGGCTCCTTGATTGCGGGCTGAATCGTGGTATGATTTGAAGATTTTAGAATCTGGGCTTGTAAGAAAGTGGTAGAATGGCTCGGGGAGCTGCATTGGGACTGCACAATTTGTTAGATCGGATCACTCGGAAATGTGAGAGGCGACATCTTTCCAAGGCATGCGGGGAGATGCTTGACTTTCTGAGAAGACACGAATACTGCCTATAACGTTAGCTAATGCTATGGATGACAATCAGTCTCATTGTTTTGGCTTCAAATTGAGAACAAGCAGTCTTCAACGGAATTCAGACGAAGAAGGCGTTATTAGAGTCGCAGCTAGTAATGAATTATTCTATAAAAGTTGAATATATAAAAATTCGAGTTATAGTCTAGAAATTTCTGTCATTCCTCTTTTCACTTCTTCCCCCCTCTTAACACAACACAATCTTTCGAAAGAAGTAGTAACTTGAATGCGATCCCATTCTAAAAATTCCGCTAGCGTAAGGGCTCGATATAATTGTAAATCAAGTGTTTCTGCAATTGTGAACGAAGTTGGATGCATGGCGGCTCTGGAAGAGCAATCAGTTGTTGCCGCAATTGCCTCCTCAAATGCTTTGTTTTCTGGTGTGAGTTTTCAAGAACTTGAAATAAGGCAGAAAGTTTTGTAATACTTTTCAGGGGCTTCCTCTTCAGATCCTATTTTTGTATTACTGATTATCTTCGCCTTGGGATAATCTTTGGGCTTCCCTTGTCATGGTGAAGCTTTGTATTGCTTTCGTAATTGTCAAAAAATTGCCAGGATTCCATTATCTCTTCGAATTTATGGAAGGTCTCGCATTAGCTCTTCAGCTTATCAATATTGAATAGCTAGCGGAGAACGACCTGTCGAACTAGAAAGCCCGCCTTTCTCTGCTTCCGTCGGCACGAGTCCTTCGTACCACGGTCTACCATCATTTCAGTAATTTCCTATGGTTCCTTTCGTTTCCCTCACTGACGTCCTCCACGCTTCCCTGTGTCATCTAAGAGCGAGAAAAGACACTAAGTCGATCGCGACCCATGCGTTCAAAAATCGTTGGAGGACCCCTAGAGGAATATGGGATGACAGTACCCCGGATTTCGGGCTCAGCTAAAAATGTTATAGTGCTTGTGGACTGCATTGGGACTCGCACCAATTTTTGATGTAATCCTACATAAGGAAAATGTAGAGGCCGACATCTCCAAGGCATGCGGATTCTTGACTTCCTGAGAATATACAATACTTGCCTAACAGTTAACATCTTCAATTGAGCGATAAATGAATCATGTTAGCATTCGCCAGACATTTTTTTTTCAAGAAATCCGCCGAAAGGAGTTTTTTGGAGATTTCGCATGATTGCTTGCCTGCAGTACTGAAATCCTACAAATTGAGATATATCAAGCAACAAGTAATCTCAGAAATTTCTGCCATGCTTCCAACTTTTCCCCTTCTGAACACGCTTTCGAGAAGCAGTGGGTGTAAAGCGAAGATCACATTCTGAAAATTCCGTAACGCTATGCCAGACCATGCTTCCAAGTGCCCTGCGCAAACTTTAACTGCCGAGTTGGATGCCACGTTCGAAATAACTTCCTGGTGTGACTGCTCTTCCCAAGTCCGAAATAAAAGGGGTGAAAATTTTCTCCGTAACTGTGGATCAGTTCTTACGTGTTTCCTCTTCGAGATTCTCAATTTTCCTGTATTATTGATTACCTTCGCCTTGCGATTATCGTCGAGCTTCCTTTGCCGCGATGACCCTGTGTTCGCTTTCCAAAAATCTGAAATGCCAGAATTTCCATTACTACGTTCATTAAAAGGCGGGATCGCAAACCGCTCCTCAGTTAGGATCATCTCCGTAAATAAGCTAATCGAGACAAGACAGGCTAGAGGCCCACTCTCACCTGTCTTGTCCTCGGCTCGCGCCATGGATCTTATCGTACCACGTCGCATCTTTTCGGTCATTCCCTGTGTTCGTTTTCGCTCTCCCTCACTGGTGGACTCCTCCTCGCTTCCCTGTTCATCTTAAGAGCGAGACAACACACCAATATCATCGGACCGCTGTGCGTTCAAATCTTGTTCGTGATGCAAGGTTCTTAATGAGACTCAAGAGAATAGAAATATTGCCACTATCTGATTTTTGGAGGAACTACCAACGAATAAGCACGCGACTAGTATACGCCACTTCCTAATACTCATGTCCTTACATCAGCTTCCTTTCCACTTGTCGAGAATCTCGAATCATTCTTTTGTTAATCGTTGACGGCTGTTTTCTACTAGTGGAAGCAAAATTCACATGCGAAGAAGTTGTGCAGTATTAGGAGCCGATGGAGATCCCTGACGGCCAATCACAATCGACCAAGAATTAGGAACGCTCGAATAACATAAGAGACACGTCCCAACAATCTATTCAACAAGATCACCAGTGGGGCTATTTTGAGCCCATGAACACTTAAAACTTTTTGCTCGGAGCGAAAACCCCATCTACATCAATCCATGAAAGAAACTAAATAATTGAGAGTATTAAAAAATTATAGAGAAGTTCATTCGACATCAGTGTAAGTTGTTTTCGAGGATTCCTCGGTCGTGTTTGCCTGTGTTTAGAGGAGTGAGGTAATATTCGCAATTGTGTGGGTAGTAAATGGGTGATGATGAAATGCATTAAATCCGCATATACTGTACCAATTATTGGATGGCTGTGACCAAAAGAATCGGCAACTAGAACCCTGGAAGAAACGGCATTGCCCCATCCATTCAACCCCCCTCGACTCACCCAGCTCCAACTGAGTTAACCTGCGAGTTGTCGTACCTTCAGTCCCTTCTGTGGTTAGTAGGATGAGACACAAACCGATTGGGTAAAAGCGTGTACTCCGTCGTCAAATGATTTTTTGAAGATGTGGCCACGCATTTTATTTTTCATCAGAATATATGAGATTGGATCGATTCCTGCAATTCCTTCTATATTCTATTCAGCTTTTTTTAATCTTTCCACAACACTATCTGTCATCGGCCGGCTTATCAAAATGAAGGCCTGTGCTTGACAGGTCAACCGTCCGTTCGAACTGTTCGAACGAAGGGGTCGCATTTTGGTCGGAAGGGGGTCGCAATTTCGAGGACTGCCAGCCACAGGCGCGTGCGTGGCGTATCCGAGGGCAAGAATTGTTTGTGCAGACCGCATTAGATTCGATAATCCACAGTTTAGGCAAATTACGTGTTTTCCTTGAGGAATAAAGAACAGTTGAATGCATCCCTATGAAAGGTTTGACTTCTCGGGCTGAAATTAAAGTTCTTCGGGACCTAATTTTCTGAGGACGATTCTTCCAGACAACGGTAAAACACATAAGAAAGCAGAAATCTCGTAGTCTTCAAAAATGTCTTCGCCCCTCCCCAACAAGTTCTTTGAAGGAAGTTATTATTGCTGAAAGCTCAAAAACTCGCATGTGCTGCTCAAAAACCTATGGGAACAAAATGTTCGAACGTGTGATTTTCTCGGAAAATGGATTTTGAAAAACGGTTTGGTGCTTGTCAGAAAGAGCAAATCCTGTACTTTCACCCCATGAAAAAAGTGCATCACAGAAATGAAAATGAAGCGAGTTATGGTCATAATTTTTCATATTATTATCGTAATCGAATACGAAACAGAGCGTCAAAAATATTAAATCATACGCCCGATAATGTAAACGGAAAAACCAAGGGATCGAAAAAGCGATCTGCCAGGGCAGGGAGTGGCGGAATATGGACCTAACAAAAGTTATGTCGCTGAAAGCCCAAAAACTCGCTTTTGCACGAAAAATGTTCGAACGGGACAATTTTTTGAAAAAGGGGACAATCACTAAACTTTTTATACTGTTTTGTTAGAAATATTTGAAGTTTCTGAAACTTTTTACAGATTTCCAAAATGTCGCATACGAAAGATTTTATGGGCCTTCAAAGTTGAAGGTGCGCCTTCTTAGAATTTTGGGTTTTCCACTTCTAACAGAAGTACTTTCCGGAGAGTTAGGCAATCCTTGTAGTTTTCTGGAAAGCGCACCTCAGGCACAATCAAAATCTACCTCAACAAGTCAAAAAAGTACGTCCCAAGAAAGTTATTCCCTCTAAAATTTTTCTTCGCCGCGTCCCGTTCTTCCAGCGCCCGGGTGATACCTGCCGCGCTCCAAGGCTGACGCCGCAATGCAGACGCTGTCTGCGGCGGCGGCGCAGACTCTTTCTGGCGCAACGGATTGTCCGTGTCTGTGTAACGGACATGTCTAGCACTTATTAACAAAAGCAGGGGGTCGCAACTGGACCGCTTCGAGAGCTAGGGGGTCGCAAATCCGGGGAAAATTTCGCACTAACGTTGCCCTTCGGACTGCATAACATCAGGATTATTTCCCTAGTCAGTGGACGTGGTATGCGGAGCCGCTTACCTCTACGCCGAATACGAACCCTTAAAACGGGAACAGGCTTGATTTGGCATGAGTAAACCCACATTACTGATAAACGTGAATAAGACGACAGTGGCAGAACCGTTGAAGCAATGAGAAATGTCTCGACCCCATTATTTCCACGATTGACATATTTACACTCAATTCCCATAACACCTTAATGTTCCAACTTTTCTGGCTCATGTGAGTAGCAGCAAATCGCCTCCCCGAATACGGTACGCTCAGATGAATAATCATCCCCGAGAAACGTCCACGGACGCATGCTTAATTCCAGCTCCTCATAAACGTACCCCCTCGATGATGCCCGTCGCGCGACAAACGACACAGTAGCGGACCATTGCGCGCGTATTGATGAATTTCGCGTCAAGCTTAAATAGAATTCCATGTACATCCCACATTCGCAACATCTCTGTCGGCGACTCTTGGCGCGAACGGCCTCCTGTGGGTACCCTCATAAAGTTAATTGAGAGATATTCACTCCATTCTCACGATAAGATGAAAAAGAACGAGAAAGCAGCGCGTGTGTCGGTAAACAATCTAAGAAATCAAGAAAAATATTACTTGTTGAGATTCCCTGCTCTTTCAGTGTTGGATGACGGTAAACACTATATACTAGACCATGAATGCAATGGAAATCATTAGGAATCTTTTTTGACTCCCTCTTTCAAGCATATCATTCTTCATTGCATTCCATCCGTTCCGTCTCCACTCTCACGAATTCAAAATTCTCAAGCACTACATCGCTAATACCCATACATATCCAATACCCTTCTCCCATCCTTCCGCCACTCAGGTCAACCGCGCACGTCGACACAATTCGAAATTTTACGATTTCCTTCTCCCTCCAGAAATCCCATACGACCCCCCCCTCCCAGGTGGGAATCCCTCACGGCCAGCATCCACCACCTCCCAAATACGTTCCCGTCCATCTAAAAAATATCACTCTCCCGTGCTGTATTCCACTGACCTACTCGCCGAATACACTTCTCCTTTTCCACCCCCACCCATATCACAGCCGCCCACCTCCTCGTTGACAAAGTCCACCACCCGTCGTTGACCCTCCCCGTCACCTCCTCAGCCAATAATTTCAACCCTGGTACCGAAACTCGGTTTTTAACAAAGCTCTTTCTTTTCAAACATTGATTTTTGACTAGTGTAAGCCTTTGTACCCAGACTCCAGTTATCGGTGAGTGCATGAGGGGGGGGGGGGGGGGGGGGTAATCATGGAATTGAGGAGGAAAGCATCATCCCTCCATCTCCGAAGCCAGCAGAAACTGCAAGATTCGTAGAAAAGTCTCATCAAAATAACGTTGCCCATTTTACGTTTGGCCAAATACCACTTGCGAAATTTTAGAATGAATATGGAAATCGACTAACCCAATGGGACTGATTACCTGAGCACATCGCCCTTATCATCTTTGACTCTCTCAGACGACGGGATATGCTTGCATGCTTGGGCTGCATGCTTGCTGTGCTTTCCTCTCGTCGTCATCATCGCCAACGCGGGGCGTTGATAGGGACATGATCATCGAGGTAGAATATTCATGTGTGTGCGTGGCCTTCCATCATTACCTCACTAGTCGCCTTGGAGTCACCACACGCGGTGTCGATGTTGAACTGCGAAATTCTATAAAAGCTAAATATGGTGGGTCTGCCTTTCATCACTCCTTTCTTTGCACACGGTTGTGGAAATGGTTTCAGATTGGTTGGACTCACCTTTGTATAAGCACCTTGATCACCAGACGCTATGGTGCTGAGATTTGGGAGCAAATTATGTGAGTTAGGCCAAGACTTAAGGATCTGTTTTCAGTTTCTTGGCACAATCGGGCTTTTTTTCAGGAGAAAAGCCGGCTTTGCCCAGAAGAGCGAGATCGATGTACAGACTTACTACGATGACACGGAAACGATGCGAATATTCAGAACTGCTGCTGGTGTACTAGGTGGGTCGGTCCTCTTACAACTAGGCAGAGTGAAATGAAGCAAGATTTCGATGGCTGGCTGTGAGCCGATAATTGCAGGGCTCTCAGTGGACGATATGTGGGAGATGTATGGTGAATTTCTCATCACGTACGCATGTGAGACGGGATGGGAGAAGATGCTCGCCTGTATGGCAAACAATCTACAGGTTGGTGAGGGAAAAATTGAATGAAAATGTCTACGATTTGCTAGCGCTAAAGCTCCTACAGAGGGTCCAGGGCGCTATCACAGGATACGGGGGCATCTTCTAGCACTAAGCCTAAGGGGGCAGCAACTCCGGGAAAAACGAGAAATGCTCACATATACTGCCGTCTCTTCTCCCCTGCCTGAGGCTTAGTCAAGTTTTTAACAGAAAAAGGATGCTTTACGCGATTGGAGTGCATTGCCACCACAATGCCCCTTACCTTGCAATGGCGCAGAACTTTGCAAGCCGTTTATTTCCACGAAATTACCCAACACAGCCCAGCTGTTCCTGTGTTGGATAAGGGTTCGACGAGGGTGACCCGGAAAAAAATTCTCATAGGAGAATTACTCACATTGTCAAATTATCGGAAAGGTAGCCTGGTAAAGGAATCGCGCAAGACGTAGCATGGATATCTAAATCAGCCTAAAATCCTCGCAATAACATCTTCCTCACTTGGCCACTTTTCCTCCCGGCCACAAGAAATTGTACCAATATGGTGAGTCAACAGATCACCCACAAACAACACCAGCAAACTTTTAAGCAAGCAGCGGACGAGACCCGGAGAAGTAATGGAAAAAGACCGCCTAGTCAGCACACACCAGGAGCTCTAAATGACAAAAAGGCATGGCTAAGACAATCATCAACCTGGAGACTCGCGAGACGATGGAGAAGAGGAGGAAGACCTATAAAATACAAATCTAGCACTATCAAGTATACGGACATCCGCTGACTGGCGCTATAAAAGCCGAAACGAAGAATGAAAATTGTTCACTCACCTTGTATCTCCTCCACCTAAAGCTTACTGTTTGTCACGACTTTAATAAGAAAAAGATGCTTTACGCGGTTCTGAACTCATCGCCACCACAATGAACCCTTATCTTGCGATAGCGCCCAAATCTATTACTATAAATTGATCTCTTTTGGGTGGTTTACATTTTATGCCTCTTGAAATCGATACTATTACTTACGTAGCGCACAAGATGTCGTGAGCTGATTACTTAATGAATCTCGAACGTTGCTGCACTCTCAAGAAGAAACGTACAAAACAAATTCGTAAGCTTTATTTCAGGAATTCTTGGACAATCTCAACTCAATGCATTACTTCATTGATCAGATCGCCTTCAAATCCGAAATGAGAGGGCCGACATTCCAATGCGAGGCAACTGGCGAAGGATTTCTGCGCCTGCATTACTTTTCTCACAGACAGGGTCTTTTTCCGATAGTTAAAGGTGAGCTTGATAATAGAGCTTGGTGACCATTTTTAACGTAAGGTCACCCAATAAGCTGCTTTGTAGGTCTTGTTCGCCAAGTGTCTCGACTGCTGTTCGAAATGGACGTAAAGCTTACTGTGATTGAACGATCTCAAGAGAGACGGAAAAGCGGCATGGTTGAGCACGTGGTGTTCTCACTCGAACCCGATGAAGATCATCGGGCTGGAAAACGTTTTGCCTACAAATTTAAGCGAGATACTCGTTCTCATGGTGATGCAGAGGAAGCGGAACAAGTGAGTGATGCTTTTCCTTCTGTTCAGACTTGTGTATGCAACAAATGGGCATTTTCATCCTCTCAAACCTCTGTGCTCACCTGCTTGATTCTGTGACTCTCCTTAGCTACATTATATTCTCCTTTCCTACTTTTTTGATTAACCGTCACG
>MU893891.1:0-14369 GCA_036418205.1 Ostertagia ostertagi
TTCTGCTCTGTACGGTGAGATACTTGCGGTCAGGTTTGTACCGACTGTTTATAACAGCGGTTATCATGCTGAATTTCAACATTCTCGCCTTCTCAAAGGATGGAAGATCAAACGGCACAGCACCAAAGTCACTGAGATTCATTGAAGCTTAAAGGAAAATGCTACGATAAATCGGATGTGAAGGAATGAGTCGTTCGCTTATAACAAAACACAAACGGGCTCTCAAGGGAAGCGAGTAGAGACATGTATTGCGCGTCCAGCCACATAGCTAACTCTAACTGTGGCAAGCGCCACCTGCCGTGGCGCTTCCAGCCTCCTATTGGAGAACTCGAGAACTGCGAACTGCAATGGTCGATGGTGAGAGATCGTCTGCGGCGAGAAAGTAGAGGCGCCAGAGCGAGGGATTCACGTCAATAATCTGATCTAGCGTCGAATCTCGCCGAGAGCGGAAATGAACTAGGAACTCATGGTCCCATTTCATGATTTTTGAGCCCTTCGGTCTCGGATTTCTCTTCACCGGTGCAACCCCACTTTCATTTCTCGCAACATCCGCCTTTGGAGTAATCGTGATAGGGAACCAGCTGTGTTCGTTGCGCGCGTCATATGTGATCACTAAATGCAATGTGCAAAGTCTCAGATATGGAAATTCTTCTTGAAGAGAAACAAACCTTAAAAAATCACTCTTGGCGGACAGTTCACACATCCTGGGGAAGAGACAGATGGACGCAAGGAACGACGTACGTGGTGGGATGGCTACGTATTCGGTAACGCATCTTAGGAAGAAATTGGATTGAAGTTTTCGTATTCCAAGAATAATAAGAAACGCCTTGGAGCGATATGATGCGACGCGATTTTCTTCTTCTTCTCCCTAGCGTTAGTCCCGCGCAGTCGCAGGGTCCGCTGTCTTTATCAGTCGTCGCCACTTCGCTCTGTCCAGGGCATCTTCTGCTGTGGCCGTGATTCACTTAGGTCCTTCTTGATTACGTCTCTTCCACCTCTTCTTTGGGGCTCCTCGCGGTCGCTTGCCTTGCACTTCGAAGTCCATTGCTTCCTTATCGGGTGGTCCTGTGGCCTCCTTAGCACGTGCCCATACCATCGCAGACGCTGTTCCCTCACCTTCAGCTGGACAGGGGCAGTCTGCATGACCGCTCTGACATCCTCGTTTCTGACCCTGTCCAGTCGCGTCCAGCCGCAGGCCCATCTCAGCATCCTCATCTCAGCGGAGTGAAGCTGCCTTTCGTGATTCTTGTTCAGGGGCCAGCACTCGCTGCCGTATAGCATCGCAGGCCTTACCACTGTCCGGTACACCTTCCCTTTGAGCGTTCTGGAGCACCTTCGATCGCAGAGGATTCCAGTGGACTCCCTCCATTTCATCCATGCAGCGTTGACTCCGAGCCTTCACTGATCCACACTACCGTCGGCTGCCAGATCGCTCCCAAGGTAGCGGAAGTCCTCCACTCTTTCGATGGTCTCACCATGGCCGTCCACGATCGGCTCTGCACCCTCTTCGGAGCTCAGGAACTTGGTCTTCTTGACATTCAGCCGGAGCCCACCTTCTGCCAGGACTTTCTGCCATTTCTGCACCTTGGCTTGTAGCTCTTCTCTGCTATCCGCGTTCTTTTTTCGGATGCCACCGATTCACAGTGGGCTGATTTCATGTGGTTTCCGTGCACGACCTTCATCTAACCTGTAGCTATATCATAACTATGGTATGCAATACACTAAAGTGGCGTCTCAGGAATTGTAGAGCGCCCGCGATTCGTTATAATTTACGCGCCACGGAAGTGTCGAAAAAGTGCTGCTCCACAATGTTAAATTGTACACGTGATGTGGGAGTTGCCCATCATTAATCGAATTATTACGTTGATCTCATCTATTTGATCATGTAGATTTTAGTTGGTTGGTTTGCAGACGGACGACAAAGGCCTACTGGACTCTGTGCAAGCTATCGGCGAATTCCGAAAAGCCTCGAGCTTTCAAACCTCTTCCAATTGAGAATTTACGGCAGCAATGTCTAAAGACGCGTCCACTTGGAATGTCTTTCTGGAACTAAGTCGCAGCCGCTGATACAACACAACTCGACGAAGTCCGGCACGATGCAGCCTCCGTGGAGATTCATTGAGAAGCACTGGTTTGTCTCAAATTATTGAAACCGGTAGTACGTAGTTATTTCATCATTTAATTCATTTCATTTTCATCCTATTTTCACATGTCTTCAGCGAGATTGTTCACTGGCCATCTTTGTTTTGTGATTTTATGATACACTGATTTTTCTTATTGATATGAATGTGTCTCCTTTTGGGTAATTTGAAAGATTGTGTTATTTTCCAGAAAAGGGAAGCCATTTTTATTTTGTTTGGAGTTTGCAAAAGAAATGTTTTCAAAAGCGGCCGTCACGATTCGCATCCGAATACGTTGTCTCACTGAACATATTTTTTGAAATTGGAAACCGGTACTGAATTGCAGCGAAGTCGGTCGATTCCGGTTAACTGTGGCGGAAAAGGAACTGGGCTGCGACAGTGCTAGTTCCATGAAGATTTACGCTTACGTTTATGCTCATTGAAGACAAGTCATGAGATGAAATGGTTGTGAACGAGCGTTCTGTAAGGAAGGTGGGGTACAGAGTGGGCTGAGAGAGAAAGAAACCAAAAGAAACCATCGAGACCAATGGAGTTGCGGAGCTAAACGTTGTGTAGGGTGGGGTGTTGTACAATGGATAGACGAGATAGAACAGCCAGAGAAGGCAGACGCGTGAGAGAGCACGCCGCACAATAGGGTGCAGCTAAGAGCCCGTTATATGGTGAGCGGTTCACTAGCACCCAAGGCCACGATCGCTAGCATCGTGGCAAGGCCATGATGCACCTGTCGCGCGCTTTCGAGCCGTGTAACGGTTCATCGGTGGAGCAAGCAGCTCTATTTCATCTACCAAGGTGATAGCCTCAGTGGTCATATTCCGGAGCTTGCGTTTGAAGGCACGGGTAGGGATCGAATTGGTGTGTTTTTAGTTTGGAGTTATACAAGAAGTGCAAAGAGGAACCTTAGTAGGGAGAAAAAAGCTAAAAGCGCCATAGAAAACATTGAAATTCCTCTTGTGAGGCGCTTTCATGCGACGGAGAGACAGCGCTGCGAGTTGAATGAAAACACGAGAGATTACGTCATACGCGAGAGGGCGCAAACGCAAGTATGTCGCGATTGATAAGGTTAGCAGCGCTGGCGATGGACAAGGGACAGCGTTATGGTTGGGTACCGTGCACTTATTAAAGCAACAGTTCAGGAACGGTTTCGCGGGAAAAAACCACCAATAATGAAGTTGTAGATGAAAACCAGACGATTAATGTATGAAAAACTGGAAAAAAACGTCGGGGAGGGTCTTAGACAGGTACTCTCCCTCTGCCGCTCAGCAATGGATAAAGACGCACGTTGGACGAGTTGTCTGAACGTGCCCGCTGTAAACGCGCTCCATTTTTCAATCAATTTTCCCTGTGGTCCCAAAACGAGCACGATTGCCGACGCGTCCACGCGTCCAATGACGGCCGGCAAGGGGGCGGGATTGGGGAAATCCCCAAGAACACCCATGTTTGAGGGACTTTCCACCCTGTTTTTGAGTTTCTGAGGTAAGTTTCGTTTATTATTTCCACTGCATATGTTCTTCACTAGGGCTCGTGTATCCCTCAGTAGTAGTGGCATTGAAATTTTCGGACCCTCCCTGAACTGTTGCTTTAAGCCATTCGCGAAGCCGGTTTGCGCACTAGCAGGTGAGTCAGGAGATTTTTCTTCAATAAAATTGAGTGGATGGAGATTCTCCGTACCCAAATGAAGATTCTTTTCAGGGAAAGAAAACTTTCCAAATTCCATTTGAAACACGGCAGCCACCGGTGGATACCATTGTACAAGTGAGATCTTTGTCAGCCACCGGTGGCTGCCATTGTCACGAATGGGTTAAAGAAGTGTTCATGTAACTAACTGGTGCTTCGACGCACTCTTTCCACTCTGCGCTCTTGTACTGGTCAGCTGTGGCTTGAAGTATTGCTGAACCGTAGCACGAGCATGAAAACAATGGAACAGGCTGTTCGATCAGTGTCAGCTCTTGTTGTTGTTATTTGCACCACATATCCGTCAGCATTCCAGAATAGAGGAATTCCACGCTTATATTTGCTAATTTCAGAGATTTGAGCAAACGTTGCTTTACTTTTTCAATTTGTAAGATTTTTTCTTTCTCCGTTTTCTACTCTCCTTGTTGCTTAAGCTGGCTTTACAGTTATTCGAGAGAATGTACAAATTAGAATTTTCCGTTTGAACGGCGAATGTTGAAGTGGTAATTTGAGAGCGAAATTTCCGCGCACCCTTGAGCAAAAACTTGCTGCAAAAGAATGTCGTCTAGTTGTCTACCACACAGAGAATCCTGAATTCATAGTTTTCTAATAAGATCATTATCACTCTTGGCTCAGAGCAAAGTTGGGAAAAGTTGGAAATTGTACTCTCCCCTTTTACCCGCTCATATTTCCCATGGATACGTAGTTCCCATTTCTGATGGTCAACAAGTCCACGGCGTGCCGTGGTGATCCTCGCACTCATTACTGGTTCCGACATTTTCTCGGTGTTTGCCATTGCTCTCGAGTTTTCGGCCACCAGTTCGCACATAAACAACAGTTAAGTATGCGTTGCCGGTTTGCTCCTTGGTAGCGTTTTTGTACAAGAATGCCCGGTTTTTGACCACCACCAGGCAAATAGAGCAAAAGTTGTGCGTCAAGCGTTGGTTTTGGCACTCTTTGGGAATCGACACAAACACAGTTCGGGCTTGAATTTATTGTTAGAAATACAAATATATACAAATAGAAGGGAGTAGTGTTGACATTACGCAGAAGCAGAACTTCACACTCGACAGCACATTCCACCACATTGCGAGTAGCCCTCATTGCACAGACACACGGGTCCGCTCGATTGTTGACACGGGACCTGGAAAACGAAAAAATCTGGGACTCGTTAGTCTCTTTTGCGCAATGTGAACTGCGTCAATTTTGAGAATTGCTCTGCTGCGCCCTTTCAGGGTATCCCTCTTGGGAAGAATCGGATGCCACAATTTGCTGGAGTTTGTGCCAACAACAGGCACAGGTCTTCGAGTTGGACCGTTCTCAGCTATGAGGCTCTCAACGAGATGTTCAGAGTTTCATTTATTAAGAAAATCGGGCTTGGTCATCATGATGATTTCATATGTTTTCATCAATAATGATCTTGGAACCTCCCGAGGCCTGGCCTACACCGTCTCACCATATGAAGACTGATTTCTGACACGTCTCCTTAGTTGGCTGAGAAGTTTGTTCCACAGAACAAGTAAAAAAGAAGTATTACCCGCTCAACTTTAGTGGGACTTGGGCAAGAAGCCGCCTTATAGACTGCTTCACTCCTCGACGAGTAAGCAGGACTGGTCTCGCTGTTGTCGCAAAATATACCTAATACGAGACTGAGTGAAACCAGAAACAGTTATCTTAGCACTGAAATTGGAGGTACTAAAGTTTTGCAGTGTTCACTGCGCTTTGGGAAAACGTCAGAATTCCGTTTTTGAAGCACGCAAATGCTTCGATCATTTTCAAGAGCGAACATTGCGGTCAGTAAGCGGTAACTCAATCCAGAGGTTGCGCTGTCGCTCTGAATTCTTTAAGAATAGTATAGGCCTTCCCCGCCACCATTGCCGCGTTCCTTGGTCTGATCAGGACTTTATTCCAGAGGTGGCGTCATTCCAGAGCCCTCTGGTGAGCTGGAAATTTGAGGGACCCACCAGGTGGTAGGGATTACGTTCGTTTATTTTTTGTCGTGCTATATAGATCTCAACTGTTTTCACCTTATAAATCAAACGGAAACCCACTACAGCTTGCTGAGTTTGCTGGCAAGTGGTAGTGCAAGTCTGTTGACAAAGAGGAACGCAGACTGTTGGCGGTTGTGTCTGCAGACATCGGACTTCACACGGTTGAATACATGCGGCCAGACAAACTTGCACCTGAAATAACAATTTTCGAACATCGGGAAGTTCTCACTCGTCAGTTTGCACACCTAATACCCTTCTTTTTTTAATTATTTAGGACTTTACTAGCAAGTAAAAGCTTTGAACTTTGCCATATTGCCCCCGTCACGATTTCACTATCCATTTAAAATCGCAGAAATGATTTGGTGATTCTATACTTTGACTGGAAAATAATGATAGAATTTTTGCAGTTGTACTGCCACTCATATTTTACCTGAGTGAAATAATGGGTCTCCAATATAATTATCAAGCTCTAGGAACAGCACATCATGCGTACATAGCAAAGTACACGAAGAAGTTGTTTCGAGTAGAAGGAATAGTGCACTTCATAATGGAGCCTTCCTAAGCACCCCTGAGCCAGCTCCTGGGGTTCGTATTTAGATCAAAGAGGTGCACTTGGCACCCGCCCCTGTTGTGCTGCGGCCTCAGTAGTCGGTTATTTTCAGGGCTCGGTGGCCAGTGGTTCTCTAAAAGTAATGCCCATCCGGTCTATATGAATCTATCGGTGCATAACGGATTGCTCCCTCAAAACTAATTGGCACTAACTGTTGGAGCCGTATGGAGTTCTTACCACAAAGTTTTTCTCTCTTAGATAATCAATAAGTCAATCGGCTGGTAAATACTCGATAACTACTTCGTATTACTTTCTGCAGTGATTGGCCAATGAATAAATAAAATGAAATAAAATAAATATTGCAAGGAGTTGATTAGGTGGTCGTAATGTATCAGCAAGTATGCCTCTAACTCAAAAGAAATTGAGCTCATACGCCCCATTTGATGTTAACGATGGAGAACGCTAAGGTTTGTCGACGAGCCAGCTCAAGTATTTCCTTTTGCTCGCGGATTTTGTCGCTAACCCACTATTCGCCTTAAGACTATATGTAACTGATAAGTTGACTTCGAGGGTGGCGCGCTGGGGGTAGGATGAGAATCCGGCTCTCCAACCACATTGCTGCTCATTTTTATGGTTCCAAGAGCCCTAAGAAACAGAAATAATTCCCTGCGATGGGGGATTCCATTGGTATTCGAAGCTGACTTTCTCGTTCTTCGCAACTGTTAGCGCATTTTCAAAACTATTTTCCAAAAGCGCTGATTCGTCGAGGACGGAGGAGGAGGCATGAATGCTTTTTGAGGAGCACCGTCGAGTTTGGGATCGCGCGCGAAATGGGAGCTGTTGGTGTTGATAGCCGAACCAAACCGGTCGGAATTCGGAAACCAAAAAAGAGCAATTCTGTGAATATACTACAAAAATGACTTTAGGGAAGTGAAGTGTTTGAGCGAAGAACCAATACTGGCTGATAGTTACTGCCAGTGAGCGTAAACGTCAAATACGTTAACAATGAATTGAATACTTACCGGCACAAGTGCTACCGTCTGGACTGGTGGAGGTGGTGGTGGTGGCGGTGGTGGTGGTGGTGGAGGTGGTGGCGGTGGAGGAGGAAGTGGTGCTGGAGCACAGCACGTCTGGCAGACTGTCTCGCATTTCTTGATGCACAAATCAACGCAATTAGTTGTCGGGACAAACTGGCTTGGCAGGACTGCACGCAGACAGGCTGGCAGGTCTGAGGTGGTTTTGGCGCGGGCATGACAACGACAATTGGCTGTTGTGGCGGTGGTGGTGGTGGTGGTGGCGGCGGCGGAGGTGGTGGTGGAGGTGGCGGTGGTGGAGCAGGAACTGCACAGACCTGCTGGCAGACAGTCAAGCAGCCTGGAAGATAGATTTTAATTATTCCAAAACATACCTATTGAGAAACCATGATTTTGCTTAGGGTGCTCTTCTTTGATTTTCTTGGACTACTAGTTGAGGTGGTTTGGGAGCTGAGAACTACCAAGCACTGCTAACGGACTAAGCGTTATTTAAGTAGTGTTACATATTAAAAAAAAGAAATATTTCCTTCGAACCATACCTACCTCAATTGGGCAAGAAAAGATTCATTTCCTTCATCATCACAAGGATGTTTTTAAAAACTGCACTTTCAGTTTGATCAGGTTTACATTAGATTTCAATTGGGTATTTCAGTGTAACAAAAAAGTGTTAACATTGCAGTTACCTGTGACACACACTTCTGTCTTGCACTGAGGGGATGCATTGAGCTTGACACGTATCGAGACAAGAAACTGGCTGAAAAATCTTTTTAGGTCTAATTTTTTCTACAGAATCGACATTTTCTCATCTGGTCTTCCAACCTGGTCTCAACGGTGTTGATGTGGGAGTACTAATGGAAAAACCAATTGCCTGGGATCCGTTTAGGAATGTGTCACTTATGTCACTAACGTAGCTCCATCCTTCTCGTCTTAAGCTCCAGGGATTGACAAAATAATAAGATTCTGAGGAAGAAGCGAAATGAACCATGTCAGTCATTTTGCATTTTGTTCGTATGGTTTCATTCTCTCGAGGTGACGTCGGTAGAATCGTGATTTCCTGTTTGAATGCACCATGAATTCAGTTTTTTTAAATCCCCCAGCGTCCGTTTCGACTTCGTTCCAGTTGATAGAGATTTCGTCATAATTTTTTGAATGCACCAAACATTCGAAATCGGCCTTCATCCGGAGTTTAGCGGGCTTTGCGCCGTTAGCTTAGCGCTTAGGTTAGCGTTAGGGAGTAAAATTCAGTTATCATTGAACCAGTGGTCTATCTTTCTAGGCGGAACTACTGTTCTACAGTGATGAATGAACTAGCTTGGCCTGCGGAGAATGCGCTGCAGGCACACCCTAATTGGTGACCCCGACCTCGCCTTGAGATCATCCCTACATCTTTACCAGGAATTTAAATGAAGGAGAGAATGTTCTAGAGAAGTTACGTCTTCAAATCAGGATTCCTTTGTTCAAATAAATAGCATGAAATTGTATAACATGTGAGCCAACTTCACCTGGGCGCAGCAAGTTGTCGAGTACTGCGAGCAACATCTCCTAGCACGGGTGGTATCCTTGGCCAAATGAGTCTGTAACAAAACATGTTGGACACCACAATTAAGTGTTCCTGTGTCCGTCAAATGTTGTTTTGAAGGAACAACTCAGATCCAATTTGATATTTGTCCAATATACAACTGTTTAGTTGTGCTGTCGCTTGCCAAATTAGAATTTAGTTTTCCAAAGGTGAGTTTTTCAGCTTTGCTTATCCAGAATTTAGTTTCAACAAGAGAATTCTGTAATGGAAGACCTGCAAATGATCGACCCCCTGAGTGGGTCGCGAAAAGACGTGAGTCAGAAAGAAATGAGGAAGTTTCCAAAGTACTTCACTTGCTCCACTGACAGTCAGAGCTTTTGCCTTCATTTCACGCAGTTTTGGAATCAATCAGGAAGGGTACGTATTCTATTAAAACAAAAACATTCACCCAGAATTTGCTCTGAGAAAGTTTTTTAATTAAAACAAAGGATATTAAAATCGCATTTTGTTAAAGGCATTTCATTGGAAAAGAAAAACCTGATGCCTTCACTACTCTCAGAGTGGATGAGTCCTGTTGTGGTCTAAATAGGGAGGAGTGCAAAGGGAAAATGGAGCACTATGAGGTCAACTTTGTAATGCGATTCCAATGGACTGCTATAACAAATGGAAAGGCAATTTTTGATCAGCTTGGAAATTTATGCTTGCCTGATAAAGAAATACATCAATAACATAAATAAAAACTTGAAAGAAGCCGCTTATCAGTAGTTATAGCAGTTGCAGTTGTAGTAGTAGCAGTCATAGCAGTTTGAGTAGTTTTTTCCGTAGAAACCTAGCAGATTTGGCAGACTTTATCGCGTGGCGCAGCCAGAACCGTGATGTGCGCTATGGCATCAGAAAGAACGTCATTACCAAGCTATTAGGCAAATGCAATAATGATGAGGCTATGGTCAAGTATGGCATTGCAGACCATTGCCTCTCAACTAATTACGAGTTTCAGGAAATAAATTTTTGCCTCCTTTCTAGTACAGCTAACAATTGAAGCAGGCTCAATTCTGCTACAAAATCCCTTTAGATTATCAATAATTCCTGATCAAGCTTGATCCAAATGAAGCTCGACAACTCCACTCAAAGCCCTTCAGTGTCTTGAGCGAGCGCTCAACACAGCGAAATGGAAAAAACTCTTCTTGAGATTTATGGATTTTAGCGGGCTAGAGATGAAAATGAAGAGACTAGACAAAATTCAGTATGAGTGTATGATTTCGCCGGAAGAGTGCTTACGTACCTCATTCGCCGCTTCTGCCGAAACAATAAACAGATAAAGTATGCCAAGTAAAAGGATCATTACCGAATAGCGATGCTCATTCGTTGAAGGCGGCTTTTATAGGGCGCGTGTTCGTGGTGTGCCGGAGGCGGAGAGACAAACTGGACCGATGTTCCGCGGAAGTGCGCCAGATTTACGGAAAAAGAACCGTATCGAGCAGGAGCTGGCTAAGACTCAGCGAAAAATACAAGCCCGTTAGTCATCTCGTCAAACTAATAGTTGACTACTACTAGCCGATCTACTCGCTGTTACACCGAGACCAGACCGCTGGTATTCCCGCCAAATGTTGTCATCAAACTTGTAGAAGTGACTCAACATATTTGTATGCGCTTTAAATGGAGCATATAGAGATGACTCAGGTAAACTACATAACAGTAGGTACATAGCGCAGAATCAACGTGAGTAAGTTTCATATGTGGTAGACCTTTCTCCATGAAGTTGAAGTTGCAGAATAATTCAATGTTGAATTCTGATGTAATGCTGTTTTCAAAGCAGAGCGCTTCCCAACAGAACTGGCCACTGCTCGTTTTTGAGCTGACATGAAATTCATTCAGGACTCCTTTGATTCAGTTTCGCTCCTCCATAGAAGTCTTATGATAGCATTCTTACCCGTCATTTTTACTCTATGTGCTTTTCACTCCAGGTCGAAGATAATATCGTTGTGCTTATGTTCAGCAAAACGTAGCGGAATGAACCAATCTATGATGTTTTCTTTTCCATTGTTTAACCTTTACGCACTCTTTTTACAAGCCACCGGAGTTGGAATGAAAAAAGGATATCTAGCCTATTTTTCGAAGTCCTCATTATTCCCCATTAGTAGGACATGAACATGGTCTTAAATTGAGCGGAAAATTTATGGTCGATTGGAGTAAGCTCTGAGAGAACGGCGGGTTCTAGAATACCTCCTTTTTCAGACAGCTTCTGCCAATATGTGAATCGAGGAACGGAAGCTGTCAAAATACCTATCCACCGCCTAGGTTTTCCGAGTTTAAGATCATATATCTGAATTCACTTAGAATAGTGAACGAAGACGAGAAAGTCGTTATAGAGCGGAAAAAGCACTTTTAAATGGCATACGCAGTTTTCCAGGTAATGCTTACATTGATTGAGTTTGTACGCTCGAAAAAAAAAACGCTACGATATATACCTGTACTCTACTGCTTTCCAGGACTGTATCCATGTAAATGGCGCTCGGCAACCATGGTACGATTCCTATTTACAAGTTGTGGGTGAATGGCTGATTAGTGATTTCTCGTTATCCCCGAACCACTCTGCTTGCGGCCAGCATTGGCATTCCTGGCACTTGAGGCCTGCAACTTTCCGCGGCTCTCCTCAAAAGGTTGAGCACTGAATACAGTTGGTGAGAGTATCTGCAGTGCAATATTACTTATCTCTATCCTCGTTCCATACCATCATTGGAAAAGACGAGTGCTTTCAGACTTCCTGTTAACTCTATGAGTTTTTTCAATGTTTTTTTCTCCTTTTCTTTGTCGATTGTATGGTTTTATATTACTAACCTCGCACCAGTGTTAATGGCGCACCTATGTGCAATAAATAAATGAATAAATATCATGCTCCCACGTCCAATAGCAACACTCTCTTCGGTCTGTTTTAGCGACAATTTCAACAGATCTGCTCAAAAAAGGAACGGGCTAACTCGTTACCAGTTCCCCGATTGGGCGTAGTTCCTGGAAAAATGGTCTATTAGTCCAAAAGTACTTTAAATCCTTTCTTGGCTCTGATCAAGCGAATTAAGGGCTTCAGCATCTTAACCTTTACCCTTTCTTTGCCCTCATCACTGAAAGTCAAACGGTTCAGCACACCGTTTTGCCCAATGCAATCTCCTGCGAACTAATCAATTCTGAGACCTCTTGTTGGCGCTCGGAGCTCTGACACGCGTCTCAAGCCCCATAGTAATATATCGAGATGAGCATGAATTTCCTGTTATCATTGTAAATAAAAGCAAAAGGTTTCTCACACGTGCTGAACTTTTTGTTGGTACACCTCGGTTTAAAGTGGTTTAATGCCAACAGTTCGAGACCAAAGATCCGAATGGTCAAACAAGAAACGACATGGAGCTCGCTTCAAAGACTTTTGGAGATTAAGCGAAATTTGGCCAAGAATCGAGAGCTTACTGGCCAATTTTTTCATGAAAGTGTGTCTGCTTATTTCTCAATAGTGCGCAAAAACGAAGTGATAGCTCCGCCTTTTCTTCAATAACTCTTTACTTTTCGACTTATTCCAACAGTTTTTAATTTATTTGTATAGCTTGACAATTCCATTTCATCTCATTTTCATTCATCTCTTCATTTTTTTTTCGAAAAATGGACTTAAAATCATTACGAAAAATGTAGTTCACTCGTGCATTGTTTTCCCAGTGAAATTATGTTCACCAGTTCAATGGCGTCAGTTTTTACTACAAGGAAAGGCTCCCAGGTCGCCATGGCCATTCAAGAAGAGATGTATACCACTAGATGTGCCTTTGAACGCTGATCTCAAATCTACCTTCCAAATCTGCTAAACGATTCTCTGAAGGGTTATGAAGCAAAACAGCGCAACGGCAGTGGTCGGGATTTGCAGTCAAAACGTCGTAGGATCGGCCCTGATCGCGTTTACTGTCTTGCGTTCTTCAGAGATCAGGCTAAACAGGCTAATAAAGCTTTCTGGCTGTACTCCTGAATGGCCATGGCGACCAGGGAGCCTTTCCTTGTTAGAGGAATACTGGATGACTGACCTCCACGATTACCTTGATGAGCTGCGTGTAGGCAGTATCATTTTGATCTGATTCCTTCGGTGACATCGGATCGC
Organism: Ostertagia ostertagi; assembly: GCA_036418205.1. Taxonomy (NCBI): domain Eukaryota; kingdom Metazoa; phylum Nematoda; class Chromadorea; order Rhabditida; family Trichostrongylidae; genus Ostertagia; species Ostertagia ostertagi. The sequence continues at coordinate 13,036 of MU893891.1, forward strand.
TTGAGCAACAGCCTCAGATCAGATTGGTGAGGTAACAGCAGGCGATCATGAAAGTGTGACACCGAGTTGACTGAAAATTAAAAAATAATTGAGCGTTATATCGTCTTCTCAAGGGCAGGTTTTGCTCAACCCATACTTCGTATTTTCTAAAATATGGTCCAAGCATGTTTCGCTGAATTAGTAGCAATTGTAAGGAAACCATCACGTGTTGTTGCTTTAGCATATTTATGCTCCATAGCAAAGAAGAAAACTATTGAGCATTTTGGAGTTGTGACAAGTTTCGCTCCTAGTGATGTGTAGTGCTTCCTTCAAATATCACACCTTTTCTACTTCGTGTTCATCGGCTTTACTATACCACTAGAGTCGCCATGATCAACAATATCCATCAATATAATTTTTATATCATTTGGGTCCTTCTTTGCAGAAGTTACGGCAAATAGACGACTTGCAGTGGATTATCCCGTCGATTGAGCAAAAATTAGGAGCGGTATTTTATATTTGCGTAAGGGATCCCCGAACTCTTATCGCCACTTCACCTCTGTGTACGAACTCGAGCTTTTTGCCAAGTAAAGCTTTATGGGTGCCCATTGTCGCGAGAACTTGTCCAAACCTTCGTTAGCTCCAGTTCTTCTTTACGTGTCATGCACTACTGTGCTGATGCTTAACAACGCATGTTGCAGGCTGTGCAGGATCAGGGCCTGATCACACCAACATCCTCTCTGACCCCAGCACCGTGCTCATTTGAGCAAGTGCTATAAAATGGAATCTCTGCTTCCTTTTTCTTCACTCTCATCTGTCCCTACTATCTGGTGATGCTCACCTCACACTCACACTCTAGGTGCTTCTAATCTCACGGCAAGATTTTGAATCACTAGGTTTAGGGTTAAGGTGGAACAGAGCTAGATTTACTCTCATCTCTGTGCTTCTCTAATCATCTTGAAATGAAATGATCTTCCTTGAAATGACTCTGTCGCCCAGTTTCTGTCCCAGTCTATTCCTCATCATCGAATGCTCAACTGATGTCGTATAGCTTCCGTCCGAGATGTGTTGCGTTCACGTTTGGATTAGCGACAAGAAGTTTTGCAAATGTAGGTTCTGAAGGAGGAGACTGAAGAATCCAGAAAGACCTCTTTCACTTCTTATAGTGGTTCAAAAAGACGGAAGTGCAAATAATGGGTGGTATTCACAATCTTGCAGGAAACTCTCGACTAATCGCTTGCCGGAGGAACGAGCTCATAAAAAATGAGCATGCGGAAGATGCCAATGGTTTCAGAACTGGAGTCTTTTTGTGTTCTCATCGTATCCTTCCTGGAGTCTCCTGACATTAAGTTGAC
>MU893894.1:0-11210 GCA_036418205.1 Ostertagia ostertagi
GGCGTTGACCGTGGAGCAGCTTATGTATACTATTGAGATTTGAATAAATATGGAAGTGATTGTAACTTTCTTCAAATTCGACAAATTGACAATGAATAATTCTTCAATCTGAAAGCAGATTTGGAAGTTCTTGTGAAGAGCTCTTTCTAATAAGTACAAAAATTACAAAAATTATAAGAAATAACAAATTTAGATTAATTAACGAGGAAAATTCGAGATGAGCACGAGTTTTTACACTTTCCGAAGCCGTAACCTGCTTCATTTTAGTCAAATCTGAATTTAATATGGCATACAAAACTAGAAGATTTGCTCTATTCAGCAGCTACCAGAGCAGCTTAAAACGCCCACTATTTTAAAAAATGGTGACGTTGATTTGCAAAATTAACGAGGAAAATTCGTGATGAGTGCGAGTTTTTACGCTTTCCAAAGCCATAACTCCGTTCAAACTCATGCAATCTGAAAAGTTAATACGTCATCATAAACTAGAAGATTTTGCTCTATTCAGCGATTACTAGAAACTGCTGAATACAGTTACCTGTTTTGAAAAATGGCCACGTTGAGGATTTTTGCCCGAGCCGCCGAAAGGTACTTTTTCGCTGCATTAGCACTATTCAACGACTATAGCTGCTTTTCAGGGGCATTTTGTACAAAAATGGGAGCAGGCTCGGAATCCACGAGCTTTTTCTTTCCAACAAGTGTAAAATTGTTTGGCGAATCTCAACTTTCTTCATGAATTTGACGCTGAAGGCTGCATTTCTTGTTGAATAGTGGACTCCTCCCTGTAATTTCACACGAACCCTTTCAGAATCCTCTTGATTTTTCCTGAATTGAGATTCTTTCTCCAGAGAGCCGTAGTTGAAGCGCGCGCAACCAACTGGGCCCACTCTGGGATGCGCCGTGTGCTTCACATCCCTTCAGATTTGAGGACTCACTTGAAAGATAAAATATCCTTGGAAAACGTGCGAATTTCGGATTCTTTAACTTGTGTGGTGATAAAACACTGAAGTAACTAAGAATTACTACGCGGACACCTCAGAATCACGAAAATTTTGTGTGGGTGGAAATATCATTGTTATTGGAAATCCTCTGGCCTGGCATCGATTCGATCCTTGATGTTTGTCCTCCGACGGTGATGATCCTACTGCATCAATCGGCCCGATCTCTTCCCCCAGCGGGCCAATACGACCCCCCCCCTGTGACGTGTCGAGGATTCCTCAACGCACGCTTGACCCTGGCCTGTATGAGACCTACATTCTTTTTTATATTCTTTATTATATTTATAGATATTCTTCGTAGACCAATTTTGTGCAGCTGACACCGAATGCGTTACTGTCATGCTGTTCTGTCCTGTATTTCTCCTAACGGTGACAATACCTTGTTGAAACAATCACTCTTTGTGGCTAAAATCACATCAACGTCGAATTCGCACAGGCTCGAAGATGGAAGGGTTAGAAGACTGTCACGCTCATTTTTATTCTCTCGCAGCAAGTCTCAACTTATCGCCTAAATCGGAGAACCGAGCTCGAACACAAATGTACTGGAATAGACTCTTCATTCAACAAAACTGAATAATAATAGAGCTCAATTGTTCATCCACGATCCTTCGACGAGCATCTTCTTTCCCCCAACGACGGCCATGTAATCCGGAATTTTGTAGTAATGCATGCCATTTTCAAACTAAAAAAATTGACGATTTTTTTAAATGTAATAAAAATAGGTCTGCTTACTGGTTAGTATAACTCCGACGATAGAAAATTGCTGTTATAATAAAAACACGGAACACGTTTCATGCAGAGAAGAAAGAGCATTGCGATAATGACATGTTTCCTCCTTTCATAGCACATTTCTCTTTACCATGTGTTCTCAAATTAGCATGTCTACGCTGCTGGCCCTAATCACACAATCTAGTGCATCCTCTCGCTTATGGGAGTTATCGCTGTTAGCATGGCAATCGCCCGCTAGGAGGAAAGGAACTTGAACAGAAAGGATGTAGTTTCCTCTCTACAGAGCGGTTCTTTACTCGGCCCTTTGTCAGGATCAACGCCTTCATGGATTTTTAAAAACTTTTAGGACGCTCTCCCCTTTACATTAAATCACCTTTCGAAATCGCCACTGCGACCCCATTTCAACTGTCTGAACGGACGTCTTATCGGCATAGCTTCACTTTTTAGTAGGCATAGAAACTACGTATAATTGGTTGAATGCACCGTAACCAGGTGAAGAGAGCACATGAACGCATGATCGCAGATCAATTCACGACAACAACTTATGATTAGTCGGTGCTTGCTTATGGAGTGAAAGCCAGTACTGCGAACGTGAAGATAATTGGGGTTGCTTCTCAGGTTCAGTTCGAAAGCCAACGGCAGCGTTGTTGTGCGCGGACTGGTCCCTGCAGGTCAAGGATGCGGCGTTCCAACTTCATGTAGCAATTACTCCTTCCTCCAATTACTTATTGTTCTATTGCGCTTGCTCTTATTACTCCTGAAAATTGCAGCGCTAAATCACGTTATAGATCTGCAGCCATACGAATGATCAGTTTGAGCAAGCGGGTGATAACTTAGTTGGCCACGCGGCGGCGCGGCGCGGCGCTCTGTTCGTCTGCTCGTCCAAGGCTTGGATGTCGGTCAGACTCTGCGATTGCATCGCGCGACGCGCTGTCGCTCTGCTAGAGCGACTTGCACGCGCGATGCAGCGCAAAGAGTCTGCACGATGGCGCCGTATTTTGAATACTGGCCACGTGGCGACGAATGCTTTACTAATTTCGGTATAAAAGCCCGACATTAATCACTAAAACACCCTCACGGGTGCAGCTTTCGTACACTAGGGGACTTACCGCTATTTGCCATGCAAGTACCAATATGCTGATTATCGTAAATGATTCGTTTTTAGCGGCGGCAGCATCTGGCGCCAATTGGCGCCACCTTGTCACGACCCTTGTTTTCGCCAAAATCGGTGCAAACTTCTGCATAGGAGGTTATTTGGGTCTCTGATTACGAATATGGACATTCGTTTTCGGCGTTAACGTTGTTCTGCGCATATTTCTCGGTTGGGGAGCGCAGACGAGCAGGAAATAGGTGCCAAATAGAGCCAGCGCCGAAATGATAACCCCTATACTGAAGTTTACACAAATTTGGTGAAAACAGGTGTCGTGACAAGGTGGCGCCAGATGGCGCCACCGCTGAAAATGAAAGTCATTTTCGTAATCAGGGCATCGAATTACCTCTATAGGCAAATTTACGGTAGTTTCTAAGGTGTACAAAGTTACACTGCACGAGCGGAGGTGTTTTACGTGATATCGGCGCGGGCTTATCTACCGGAAATTAGGGTAAGCCCCTTGGACTGAGCCTTAGGGGAGCAGACGAATAGAGCGCCACGCCGCCTCGTGGTCCCTCCCCCCAACTAATCGTATGTTAGCAACGAGCAAGCTCCACTACAGCTCACCATCAGAGAGGTGCCTGCTTTATCTCATTTCGGGCTCGAAGGGAACTTTCCATTCCTCACAAATTTTTTTCCCAGATCACCTTGTCATGCCAAAAAATACTTCTTCAAAATGCCGTGCAGCTCTTCACGGCCACGAGAACATTTTTGGCTGAATCGTTACCAAAGAAAGCTACAGCAGGTCCATAAACTCAAAAAATGGCTATTTTAATTGATAGATCGAAGTATTCCTACCTTGTGATGAGTTTTGAGATGGCTTTCAAGTAAGAGCGATTGTTGTTGCACTAAATATATCAAAATAAGATAAGCTTAAGATAAGTTAGCTTCAGAACAACAAAGAGATTCTATCGAACTTGCAGCACTGTCATTAACCACTACTCCAGTCTCTGACTTACTGGAGAACACATAATGAAGAGGGGCCTTTCAAGCATTCAGTTCGACCATCTCCACACTAGTCTAATGGGCTATGTTATATAAACTGACCATCGCAGGAGTATCTACAGTTCGGGAACTGATTCAGTGTGAAAACGCGATTCGCTTCACACGCCCACCACACGTCGGCAGCTCCAGCTCTGCGGCAGCCTGGCGAAGGGATCTGTCCGCTGCCACCAAATGGCGCCGACCAGCAATTCATCAGATTCTTCACATATCTAAAAGCAAGTTGAGCTTGCAAACTCTCACACTCTTACTCAAGATGTTCAAATGAGCTAGAGGCAAAACTATTCAACATTGAGAAACTTCGGGAGGAACCACTGCATGATTATGCTAGCTTGAGTGTTGGAGACCCACATTTTGCATATATGCAGTTGCGGTCGCCGAAACGATTTTCCGTGCATTATTTTTCTCGCTTGAGCAACGCCCTCCAAAGATTGATATACTGTTTCTAGTGTTTTTATATCCTCAAGTCTTAAAGAATCAGGATATTCAAAAAAAAATTTCGAGGTCACCATTGATTTTTTCTGGCAAAAGAAAAGAGGAAGCACGAAAAACCGTTTCGGCGAACACTTTTGACCGCTACTGTATTTACGAGTGAGAAAATCCGAGCTTGGACTGTCCAATTACGAGCAAAACAACAACTTTCAGCAAAGATCAACAAGGTTGAAAAGTGGTATCGAGATGATCGTTTCATCGGAAGCTTACCCCGATACATTTCCTCAATTTTGTAACTCTACAAACTATGAAAGGACTACGGGAAAAAAATCCATAGCCTTATGCAACCGAGGGTTACGCAACAGATAGCTGCGACGGAATTCAAAACAGCGACAGCAAGGGAATGACTGGGCTCAATTGTTGATCAATGTCCGAATTTTGAGACTGTTCTCGAATTATTTCGATATCCCTAACAAACTAATTTATAATAACCTATTCGTAGATATTGCTTTTTTTCGAGTTTCTACTGTCATTTGTCTTCTTTGAGAGAATACATGTATCTCTTCCGCAAGTTATCTTCAAGTTATACGAATTCGCTTGTACTGTGTCGACTCTGACCGTTACGTACATATTTTGACGCAAAACTTGAAAATTCGCTTGAATCCACGAGTCAGAATTAGGCTGTCATAGAAGGCCTTTCCTTTACTAATATGGCCTATGAAAGGTATTAGAGCGTAACAGCCACGCCCGCAAGCGAGGCGTCGAGGAAAATTCGGAAATACGACCCCCCCCCCCTCTGCCGAAGGCCGAAGTCCATGAAACAACCCTCTTTAAAAGCCGAACTATGAAAAAGTTGTTTAATTCTCCACCAAAACTGCTCATAAAAAAGCCCTGCTACCCCATCGTCCACAAAAAAAAACTCGTTTAAAAAGTATAAAAGTGAAAAAGTCAAAGAATGATCATTAATGACGAGTCCTGTCAAACGAGCAAACGAGAAACGGAGCAAAAAACGTCAAACTAGTCACTAGAAATGGCGTACTATGACAACACCTCTTCTTTGTTTATTTCCTCCACAAGACTTACCAAATTCTAGTACTACACAGATTATGGTTCTCAATTTACACGTCCCCCTTTTCCTTGTAAAAGCCTTCGCCAGCTGTGTGTTGACTGGACTTTGGCGTTGACCGTGGAGCAGCTTATTTACTATTGAAATTTGAACAAATATTCAAATGATTATAACTTTCTTCAAAGTTAACGAATTTTCAATCTGAAAGCTGATTTGGGAGTTTTGTGAAGAGCTTTTTCTAATCAGTACTGAAATTACAGGAAGTTATAAGAAATAACAAATTTAGATCAAATAACGAGGAAAATTCGAGACGAGCACGAGTTTTACACTTTCCGGAGCAATAAACTTGCTTCATTTCCGTCAAATTCAAAAAGTTGATACGTCATACAAAACTAGAAGATTTTCTCTATCAAACGGTCGCTAAAGCAGCTTCATACGTCCAGTACTCAAAAAATGGCCACGTTGAGGATTTTTGCAAAATTAACGAGGAAAATTCGTGATGAGTGCGAGTTTTTACGCTTTCCAAAGCCATAACTCCGTTCAAACTCATGCAATCTGGAAAGTTAATACGTCATCATAAACTAGAAGATTTGCTCTTTCTAGAGGCAACTAAAACTGCTAAATACGTTCACTATTTAAAAAATGGCCACGTTGAGGATTTTTGCCCGAGTACCGCCGAAAGGTACTTTTTCGCTACATTAGCACTATCCCAACGACTATAGCTCCTTGCAGGAGCGATTACATACTGAAGTAGGAGCAGATTCAAAATCCTCGTGCTTTTCTCTCTGCAAAAAGTGTAAAATTGTTTAGCGGGTCTCAACTTTAAAGGTTACATGCTTGTGAATTTGACGCTGAAGGCTGCGTTTCTTGTTGAATAGTGTACTCCTCTCTGTAATTTAACATGAACTCTTTCAGAACCCTCTTGATTCTTCCTGAATTAAGATTCGTTATCAAGATAGCCGTAGCTGAAGCGCGCGCAACCAACTGGGCCCACTCTGGGATGCGCCGTGTGCTTCACATCTCGTTGGATTTGAGGACCTACTTGAAAGATAAAATATCCCTAGAAAACGTGCGAATTTCGGATCCTTTGACTTGTGTGGTGATGAAACACTAAAGTCACTAAGAATTGCTAAGCGGACACCTCTAAATCACGAAGATTTTGTGTGGACGGAATCAATTGTTATTGGAAATACTCTGGCCTGGTATCGATTCGATCCTTAATGTTTGTCCTCCGACGATGATCCTACTGTATCAATCGGGCCCGATCTCTCCCCAGCGGGCCAATACGACCCCCCCTCTGTGACATGTCGAGGATTCCTCAACGCACGCTTGACCCTGGTCCCTGGACCCCAGACTTGCCGGCGAGAAGTTTCCAGTAGTGCGATGGCTTCAATTGCATCAGCTAGTCCGGCCACCGCGGAGAGTGGCCTTGCTAGCAAAATATGTGAATACGCTACGTTGGTTGCCGTCATCATTTCGATGGAAGGGCGGCATATCGACAACTCTTTGAGTGGCTAGTTGTAGCGGAGTTCCGTTTGTGCTCTGTCGACGGTTTCTCTTCGTTTTTTCTCTCCACTGTCGCACGTCGTTCCATTCGCGTTCCATACTCAGCCTCAGTCCCATTATACCGCCATATTCGAGGGCCCGACTTTTGTCTTATATCAATATAAGGATATAACGCACACTCAGTTTAACGCGGAAGTGTGATCTAACCCAACCATCATAAGGGAAGGGTGAACTAATATACCGGAAGCGATGTTCAGCGTTCACAAGCGACGCGTACGCAAATTTTAGTTGTGAAACCTATCCGTCAATACCAACGCAAGAAATTGTAGCCAACGAAAACTAGAGCTCGGCTGAAATGGAAGCCTATGATTAGGTGTGGTGTTTCTTGGGCAGATCGTTGACAAATGCCTTTACTCACGGTCTTGTGCATACCTTGGCCGGCGTGTTTTTGTAAGAGGGATACCTGACTGCGTTTCTTGTGCTGAAGATAAAAAATTTTTTTCTTTACCACTTCTTAATTGTAAGTGTAAATCGTAATCTCGTCGTCACCGTATGCAAGTAGAAGCTGAACCTTTGTACCGGCATCAAGAACATGTGGCTCGCAGCGTCACACTAACATCTCCTCTTAATTGATGCCTTTTTAGCATTTCGCTCAACAATTGTAAAGCGGCCAACACTGTTTGTCACAGCAATTCCGGACGAAGATGCGATTATTGCCACTCTCAGCAAAATGTTCACAATACAGAAACATAACCAAAATAATACTGCGCTGTACGCGCAAACTTGGGACTGCTTTTTCACTGAGGTGCTATTTATTATCAAGGATAGAGCTATTAACCGCAGGTCCGGCACTGTCACAGTGGATTGTGCACTCCCGTTTGTAGCACCTAATCTGGAGCACAAATTTATAAGGTGGAGGCGCTAAAATGAGAAGGAAAGTTGCAGTTGTAGCTATACCGTCCGCCGTCAAACAAAATTATAAATCACCTGCAACCGGAAGAGTAGTCGTGAGTAATTGATGACAGGTAGGTTGCGACGCATTGTTGTAAGTAATTTTGATAACCATCGATGATCAGCTGGGCGCATTCAACGCCTTCATGGAGCAGAGCTTAAAAGAAGGTATTCGGCTCTTAGATAATCTCATTTTCTGCACAACAAGTGAATACGTTCGTGCTTCAAACTTAAATAACGTTCACCATGTTCAGCATGTTCAGTCAATGAAAAATTTTGCTAGCCGTAAGCTACATAGGTTAGTAATCTGAACCGCCCCAGGGTAAAGCAACACCCTCAGATCGGTTTGGTGGGGAAAAAGCGGCCGATAATGAAATTGTTGGCAGAGTGACGCGAATGAAAAACAAAGCCAAAGAAAACCGCCGGTGAAGCCTTCAAACAAGGAGTGCCCCTCTGCCTCATAAAATAAGCAGAGGGTTGGTAGATTAAAGAAACATGACAATTATACGAATTAAAGCCAATCAAAGAACTGGCAGCATTCCTACCAACGCGGCAGTTCACACGCAATCCGCAAGGACCACGAAACCAGCCAGGCAGTCTCTACGGAAAATTTCGAAATACGACCTCCCCCCCAGCGGCCAAAATCCAAGAAGGACTTTAAAGTCCCCCCAAGAGGCCGCCGCGCGGCGAAGACGCAGATGCGGCAAAGGACGAGTCGCAGCGCGTGCTGTGCGATATGAGACGTAGTATGGTACACTCTATTTAACCTGACGCCTAACCGCTACAGTATGCGCTGCGACTCGTCCTTTGCCGCGTCTGCGTCTCTTCCTTCGCCGCGCGACGGGCCTCTTGGGGGACACCCGATCTCTACGGCTAGTAAGTGGGCGGATCAACGGAAAAAGCCGATCAATCGAGTTGGCACATGACCAGCTCCCTTACATTGGCTTCCAAGGTGAGTTTTTGTTCAAAGCACTTATTACGTTTCTTACTAGGGCTCACGCATATTTTCACCCCTTTAGTTGCAAATGTGTAGCTTTCGCTGGGGTTGTTGCTTCATCTGTTATATATTCCCAGAATATGGACTGGGGCCACTGAATTTTCCTGCACAATGGTAAAAATCGACAACATGCAAAGAGCCATGCACTGCCGTATCAATGCTTCTATTTTTCGGAAGGTTGCGCATAACAAACCGGTTGGGAATGAATGGCCTAACGAGTGCCTTAGGTGGTGATCTAACCTCGAAGTTCGTGGGAAGCCTTATCAGAACTGTTAAAGAGCTGTCAATTTGGCTACTACTATTAGCCTCTCGAAAAGACGCCTTAATTCCTTTATAAATGTGACGTACTGTTTAGACCTGGACCACAGTTGAATTGATACATGGCCAGTGTTCCGTCAATGAAGAAGGCCTGAAAGTGCAAGTCATTGAGAAAGGAAACTGATTTGATGGCATTTTTCAGAGAAGAATGGAGTAATGGTGAACTCAGAACAGATTGTGGTCAGAAGTTGCTGAAGTCATATTCAACATGCTAGGGTACGAAGGTATCCTTCCTCGCTCTACTCTTCACACTCCGAATTTTTCCCATAAGATAGACTTTTTTCTTGCTGTTGTTTATTACTCCTAAGCACATACATAACCCTATAACAAAATTGAATCTACTCTACCATACTGAGCAACTGAAGCTTTGCTATGCACAGATTATGTCGAAGAAATTCACATTTCTAGTTATGTAGCAAAAGTTTTTCTGGGATTGCGCAACATTCTACCTCCCCGTTTGTGGAAATATTGAATGTATTGCGAATTTGAGAAATAATCAATCCTTACCCACCTGGTTGCGGAGAACAGCGCACTTCATGTTGTACTTATACACAAATGCGGGAAAATAAAATGGGGGAGCAAATCAAAAGTTTGGAAGGAAGAAGTCGTCTGAAGCGACCTCTAACAAGAGTTGCAGAGTATTCGTTGCGTCAGTAATGCATACCTCTGTGAATTTATATCGTCCGGATCCTCTTCACCTAAAACAAGTCATGTATAGAACATCTCTGTGGATTTCCTGATAAAATCTGGGACTCAAATGCTTCATCCTCCCCTTGATGACGAAATAAACTCGAGCTCACGCTGCCTAATGAAGCTCCATCTTCGTAAGAGGTCATTTCTTTTATAACGTCACCAGCAATTATTCTCTTTTAGTGTGCATCTCTGCCGCTTTCAAAAGGATTCGGTTGACAGTATCACATAAATGTTTTCGAATTTCTTGTCGAAACCAAGTCCAGTAAAGTACATATCAACCCCGGACACTCGGGAGGAAATAATGATATGATATAGATTTGAGCATTCCGAACAAATAACAGGGTGGCGAAAAATGACGTGCGCAAAAAAACGTCCTAACTTCATTTTTGGTCCATAAAAATTCGAAGGAAATTAATTTTATAAAACAGCAAACTCTAACATTCAATAATTATAAAAAAGTATCGAAGTGGCCGCTGTCAGTTTTGATATAGATCTGAATTAGTTTCGACATTGAGTCGATGGTGCGGCGAAGCTGGAGAGTCCTCTGGTTTGACGAAAAATTCTCCCATTTAGCAGCTAAAAACTCCTAAATCACCTTCAACTTTTTTGCTCAGCTCTTGGGAACATTTGTAATTGGAAAATACCTGCAAGAATTCCGTTCGCTGAAAGTTTGATGATTTGGAGCAGTATCAGTGCTTTGGGCAACCCTCCATTGATTTTTATCGATAAAATCATGGAAATCAATGCGAAGATATATCATGAAGAGGTCTTCAAGAAAGCTCTGGTGCTCTGGAAGCAGAGTCACAACAATGTTGTCTTTCTTTGTCTATGAACAAAAAATAAAGTCAGGATATTTCATAGGCGCACGTAATTTTTCGCCACCCTGTAGAGTATCGTTCGAAAACTACCGCAGAATCTTGTACAAACTGACTTCTTAACACGTTGACGACAGCGTGACGCGGTAACGCGTCCCACTTTGCGCACCTCGTGGGACATTGTGACGCGGTAACGCGTCCCACCCAAGTCATCCCTTTTTCTTGCGCTTGTGCGACTTATTCCTAAGGTCTTTGTACTCATTCTATAGGCATACATTAGCATACTTAAAAACCACATGGCTCACAGAAAGGCCAAATATTCTTTAGTTTGGCAGAGGTTTTCCAGACCTTACGGATATGTCTGTTCAGTTCATTCCTCGTTTTCTTTTCAATAACGTAGAACATGTTGATAAAAAGGAATAATAGAAGCGAATACAAACCTATTCGTATGGGAAGATATGTGTTTTTACTGAAACAACCACGTCCAAATTAATTTTGGAACCACTAAAGGGAAATTAAGTAAAATTTGCCTTTTCATGGCCTTAACATGTCAAAG
>MU893896.1:0-10225 GCA_036418205.1 Ostertagia ostertagi
AACCCTAAGACTGAAAGACCCTTTTATTTCATCGAGGAATCCGAATGGGAGTCAAATGCATGGCGCAACTCGATAGATCTGCGATTAGTGAGGTTTTCTTCCCGATAGTTTCCTTTTAATCGGTGGATGTACATACTGAGAGTCAAATATTCTTACCCAATACTGGCCAGTGTTCATGGACTAGTCCAGTTCCGAGACATTTCGCGAACAATAGCTCCTATAACTAGCCGCCGACTGATTTTGCTGTTCATGCGGATGGGGAGGGATATCCGCTTGACAATGTAAGATACCCTTTGTTGCTCTTACGTCACTCGTCTTTCGTCATAGAGGTTCTACATATAAAAATGGTCCACTTTTTGAAGAAAAAACACTAGGCTATTCATTTACGCTGATTGCTTTCGGAAAATAGAACATCGGACCAACACCTTCTTGGTACGCTATCTTTCGCTACTTAAAACATGTAGTAAAGGTGCTAGTGGCCTAAAGGTGCCACCATAAACGCCTCAAACACACCCACAATTGAAATGTCTACGGTACTGCTCCCCTAGCTCTCTCGTCTCTTTCTGTTGCTCCTTCGCTTTGCCGTCCGATATCTCATCATTAGACTATTGGTCGACCACCCTAGTGCCGCCCAGATGAAGGATAGCCGTACTTGGGGCGTATTCTATTCGTATTCTTTCTTCGTGATTTCTTCATTTTTTTCACGCTGGCAACTCCCACTAGCGTCTACTACGCAATATTTGAACCCCATGTTTCAAATTTACCCCACTCTCCGATCGTGGATTAGGCCTTTAGATATCTTTCATTATTTCTCTTGCTATGGCCTCTAGCAAGGAGCCATCGAGAAGCATGATAATTGGCATCTGCTACTTTTCCACTACTTTTCGATATAGCCTTCAGCATAGCTGAGAGGATAACCTGGTTTTTCGGAGTCTCTTTCACAGGTGGCTCATGCAGCTGCCGCCCACACTCTTCAGAAAAAAAAAACTCGAAAAATAGTGATCTCATGTTTTTGCTATATCTCGATCTCTAGTTGTTATATTTTACTCCACAAATTATGCCCTTGAACGCAGCTTGTCGAATTCTGTAGGATGGCGCTCTATAACTATAGAAAGCTCCACTTTTGAATTCCTGAATGGGTTCCTGTATTCCTTCGTTCAGAGTTCCGCATATCGAGAATTAGGAGCTCCCTCCCTAGGCATCCCATCAAGAAGGTCTCCCAAAACGTGAAACGTTTTTTAATACGATCTTTTGCTTGGTATACGAGCAAACGAATGAGATAAAATTTTCTTCAGATAGATTTCCGTTGTTCTAAGCGGTCTTGAAATTTTAAAAGGGGCTTTATCATTGGATTGCGGTTTAATTCCCCTTATGGCAGAATTTTAACATTTTTCTGATTTTCATGATGTCTGGGATATTTCCATGAGAGAGCGGCTTCCAATGTTCAGTTAGTGAGTGTTGCAATATTAGCAGGTTGCAGAGCAGGTCGCGCATTTATTACGTTATGCGGCCTCTCGGGTTTCCAGTGAAATTTTTGAGGTTTTATCAAGCAGATTATAAAGGAAATCCTATTACATGTTTTGAGAGGAATTTTACTAATGAACAGAGAAGAAATCCCGTAAAAAAACGTAAAACTTCTTTTTAAAATTTAGGCTGTAAGGTTGCACGCGGTCAAAAGTCTCCGGCTCCACATTGGCTGCATGAGCTCCAAAGTGTTGAAATTGCAAGAATGCGCTTTTTAACAGAATTTGCTACATTATTTTTGGAGTCCCCAGGGCCGCTCAGACAAATGAATCCTCATTTTCTTGCTTCATGTACATGCCCTACACATGTAAAAAACACTTTGAACAGGCGCTCTATATCCTAAATGACCTTCTCGGTAGGGGCGCTCCGGAAACCCACGAGCCACCAGAACAATCTTTTTTCCAAACACCATTTAGTCACGCATGAGTAGGCACCCGGAGTAAAGACCTACAAGGTACTCAGCTCAGTGGTCAGATGGGGAAAGAAATTAAGAAGGCAGTGGGTGCAAGACGGATCCCTCTAACCAAAAGTTAGGGAAGAAGTTTGAAGTACCACAAAGCTACACAGTAAGATGACATGATGAAGACAACGCGACGTATGATAATTTATAGGACATCAACCCCAGCATTTTTACTCCATTCTCTCTAATTAGTTGCAAAATTTCAATTCTTGTGGGTAATTGTAAGACGGCGGGTCTCCTTCACGCAGTTCGTTTGTGTCTACTCCATAATTGTTGTAACCTTTCATGAAACTCCTGGGCCAACACGCTCCATTGAACCCGCTTCTTCCCCTTTGTAATTGCTCAATTATCATAATACACTCGCATGTCGCATGTTTGATACCATTTTTTAGCTCTTTCTTCGTAAAGTAAAATGCTTTTACAAACCAGAAGAATATATATGGCTTCACAAGACGTTTTTTCAAAGGTCTCATATCAACATTACTCGCAAAATCGCTCTTGTCCCCGCAGCCAAAACACGCGATGTCGTCAACGTGTTAATATGTAATACATTCGAGGGCTCTTTCTACCGTTCCCCTTTTGACGAAGCCATCCTTCAAGAGGATGCGAAGTAAGTGACTCCTTTTCAAAAAACGAGAAGAGTGTCGGGTGCAGACCATACACCACAAGTGACGACGGCCTCCACAAAATGTAAATGTTTTCTGCCAATGAAATGATTAGCCTGTTGCAGTTGTATTCTATCAGTTGTCACTAATTACAACTATCATTTACCAAAAATCAGCTATCACCACTACTAACCAGATTTACTTGGAGGCCGTCGTCACTTGTGGTGTATGGTCTGCACCCGACGCTCTTCTCGTTTTTTGAAAGGGAGGGTAATTCGGTAGCTCCAATCTTGGAGCTTCAAGTTAGTCACCTGCAAAGTGAAGGAATGAACATGTCAAGGATCCTTCAAATATTTATGGGAGCTCTGAGCAGCTTGCGGTTGCTTTCATTTCTCTAGCTCACTCTTATGCTATCATGCGAACGGCCTTCTGGTTAAGCTCTAATTTACTCTCGATGAGGGTGAAGGCTTGTGCGTCCAGTTGATAGTCAATCATCACTTTTTGGATGCGCCACACCGTAATAACTTCGGGCGTCAGTGATTAGTCCCTTTTATTCACTTTTGGAGATGCGCCACATCCAGAACTAATGGCAATCAGTAGATTCGAGGTGTCCTAGGTATCACGTTGTCATCTTTGGAAGTTTTTCTTGACCATTTCGTGGGCTTATCAAGAGTCCGCCGAACACGTTGTGGCAAGATTGAGGGGTGTAGGGGGGACGGGTCGGAAAGTGAAACATGGGTTGCAACATCACCTAAATATTTTTAGATCAAGTGAGCCGCACTGCTCACCCCGTCTAGAGACGCATTTACCGCAATCTCGAGCGTTGCAGCTGAAATTGTGCTGCAAGCACCTGTCCGGAACATCTTATCTTAAATCCTGGCTTGAGACTTATCTCCACATGGTGAATTGAGGAAGATAATAAATTCACATTTGTTTTGGTAAACATTGAAATCCGGATCTGCTATGCGTTCAAATTCCCGCCGGACAGGAATGCTGGCTGCGGGAACGTTTCCACGGGGTTCACGGAGATCTGTGCTAGAAACACCTTTTAACCTCTTGACTCATGGCACTGATATCTCACACTTCTAGTGCATCATAGTCCTATCGATCACTTTGTCTTCTTACTTTCGAGGATCGAAGCGCTTCAAGGAGACCGATTTGGTCACTTGCGTCGCGCTGATACATATCGGGGTTCCGAGGCCGCATTTTTCATTGCCCCGGGCTTTGGCGCCCCCTCCCCCCCCCCCCCCCCCCCCCCCGCGTGAATACGTATTGGATTAGTCCATTAGTGAATCACTTTACATTTGTTGCTATTAAAAATCCAAGAAAATGCTAAAGGCGTGAAACATGTTTTGCCAAGTTAGCACCCACAATATCCTACCTGAGCATTTAGTCAGCCCATTTACACGCTGCCTTACATGGCTATTACATCAGTTTTTCTAAAAACCTATTTTTGAGCTTCCCTCTTCATCGCTTCTCATTAGGATCTTTCATACGCCCAACAACATAGAGAATCAACAGCGATAGGCGAGGCGCACACTCGTCTCATCACGGTGACTATGCGTTTCTCTAACCGGGGTTTGATTATTCTTTGCCAGAGGGACCACTCCAGGCCCCTTCAACTGGAATCACTGCCTGTGGGATTTAGACAACTCCGTAGAGCGAGAAGGTTGGAAAACTATGAATTAGTGTTTCTCCATGCTCTGGTGACCGTCAGTTCAAACAGACCTGCATCGTCATGTACTACTTTCTCCCTTTTCAAGGAAGGATTGGTTAGGTCGGAGGGGGGCCGTCAAATGAATGTATAGTCCTGATGACGCTGATTCCAAATCTGCCTTCCAAATCTGCTAAACGACTCTCCGAACGGAGTTATGAAGCGTAATAGCTCAGTGGTGATGGTCCGGGGTGGCAGGTAAAAGCTCGTAGGATCGGTTCCTTTGCAAATTGGTTGCTTTGCTTTTGTCTCTAGAAGTGTTGCGGACAAAAGCAAAGCAACAAACTTGCAAAGGAACCGATCCTACGAGCTTTTACCTGCCACCCCGGACCATCACCACTGAGCTATTACGCTTCATAACTCCGTTCGGAGAGCCGTTTAGCAGATTTGCGATCGATCTAGGACGCATAGATCTAATCTCTTGTTCGACACTTCGACCTACCATCCTTCCTCTGGTAGTCCTTACAATGATCATCCCTCCACTAGGATTGGGGACTGCGGTGATGTGCTATTAAAATTCAAAAGAACGGTAGCCAAGGCTTGAACGACTCCCGAGGGTGTCTGCAGCAGGCCCAACCCCCTCGGGTCGACTCCAGAATATTCGTGAAACAAGAGATGGACCTTGCGCTGAAAACCGCCGCCCAGTAATACTAGGGTCACTGAAGAAGGTCAACGTCGACAGCGTTATGGCGACGCGTTCGAACTGAGAGTAAAGCAAGACAATGTCTTTTCTTCGGGGTTCGTTCGAACCCCATTTGTAGCAATCAGGAAAAGTTGGAGCTTTCAGGATAAATGTCCTTCCACTGCCGTGTAGCCTAACCTCGTGTCACACTAAAATCCAGGACTAGCTCTAGCGCTTCCCACGAAGGCTTTTCCGACACGTGACATGCCTCGAACGACGTTCAAGTTTCTTCGTTCAATAATTCCGGCATTTTTAGAATAAATCCTGCGGTAGACATATGATGCAGATTACAGAGTGTTTGTTTTGGATGAGAAAACTCCGCTAACAAGAAAAATTCGAGCCAAAAATACCCAAAAGTGATTCACTAATTATGGGACAACCTTATCTTCTGATGTGCATAGGGTGTGTTTCGGGGTTTGGTTGCTCTTCGAAATCGAATCTTCGTGCTGCGGAACTTGTCTATGTTCTAGTGACCCACCTGACGAATCATGTGGGAAGAATGGGATTTCTCTTCTTTAAAGGAGGATTTTACGATTAGAATGGAGGTCGAGGAAGAAGTAATTCACCTAGTTGAGTAACCCACGGACCTCCTGAGGGTGCGAACTGATGCGCAATTCGCATCGAAAAATTTGACCTCGGCGACCTATTATGCCTCAAAGTTGGCGGGTCTGGCGATCTCCGCCCACCGACCAGCTGATCACTCGCCGCAGATCTATACGTGGGATTGATTAGATAGCAGAGAGAGCGTGATGTTGAGGAGGGCACAGCGATAAGAGTCGCATCAATGCGCAAATCAGCGGGGAAGGAAGGGGTCCCATTTCTCGGGTTCTGGGCCGTTTCTCATGGTTCTTCCTTCTTTCGTGTACCAATCACCATCCCTGAGTTAATTTGAAATGGGTTGCCTTCCGAGCGTGATGTGCGGCTTAGCGCTGGATAACATATGTGGCCATCATAAAACGATTAATGTTAGCTTAAAAACGACACTTGTCAAAGCTAAACTTTTTTCACTAATTAGTGATCTACGCAGTTTACACCAAACTCACCGGAACGAACTCTCAGTCTTGCTGTCGCGGACGGGGTGCCTTTTGCCTGCTCCTGTAACTCTGATCTTCTGCACTCTACCGCGGCTAGCGGTGTGATATCTTATTCAGATGCATTCCTCATTAGCTCTCTTTTGTAGTGGTGGCAGTCGTATTAGTTCAGGTTAGTTGATCATTACTAGTATTTCAATTTTTGTTTTACACAATTTAATTGTTTTTAGGAACTAATCTCACTGAATCCCAATGCCTAATTTTGAACAATGTGGCTTACGTAAATATAAATTTATTTACTCGTCAGTCAGATAGAAGTCTCTATGGGGAGAGCATTCCAAGAAGAAAATTTATGAGCAGAATCAAGAGGCCATAGGTAGCACGTTCCCAGCCGGGGAGGGTTATCGCATTACCTAGCACTGATCGGTGATGCTTCTCTAGAATTAATTTCTCTTTCTGACCATTGGAGTGTTTTCTCGATTCAGTAATGGAGCCTGGTTGGTTGGGGACATGGTTTCCAGCAGCGATCTGCGCCATATTCCGATGACAATGGCGGGTTTAAATCCTTTTGAGGCTGAATACTTGTGACTGCACCGGCACTGGTAGCGCTATACAGGACCGAAAGGGGATACAAAAGACTACGGGTGATCCAAAGTGGACCGCAGACATCAAGGTGGAGAGTGGGTATATTCTGAGATTGCGGCGAGCGCCGCGGTGGGCCCTGTACCTCGCTCTGATGGTGAGCGTTTAAGGCACTTCCTCTAATCATTCATTCGTCTATTCGCCAATCGTTCTATCAACCATGCCTTACAGCAAAACCATCATCGCCTAGTTGCCTGAGTATGAGCAGTGCCTTATTGTTAGAAAATCGCATTCAAACTGCTCAAGAAGCAGTAAGAAACAAACCAAGAGCGAACAATTCCTCAGCGAAACTTTTCATCCGCCGCTCTTCTTTACGCGCGTTTTTCGTGTAGTTTTTATTTTGGGTTGATAATAAGCTTAAGTAAGATAATGGTGATTTTGCTCAGTGCAGGAGACTGGATATCAAGATACAGGAATGTTCGAGCACACATGCTTCATCCGAATTACGTGGCTGACAACGGCGTGAGTTTCCCAGTGTTTGAGATTTTTGCAACAACCTTCATCTTAGCAGTTCCTCCAAAGTATGCTTAGCTAGGAGTTCTACCTTTGGGTAGTTCAGTTACATTAGTGAAGTCTGGCGAGCAAGTCTTTTCTGAAAATCGCTGAACTCTTACCTGATAGAAGTTAGAAAGATTTTCAAGGGCGGCTGTTTTCGCAGTAAACTCTGAGCTCTCTCATCTTGAAATCTCTGCATGGGTCGTTGTTATTGTGCGTTTTTAGGCGTCGTTTTCAAAAGCCTCAGGTTCCACGATGGAGTGTAGGGCTAAACTCAATTAGTACACCAGGAGCGAATCTGCCCGAATCGAAGGGCAGAGTTATTGTGTGACGGCTGAAGGCACTATGGGCACGATTAAACATCGGAAGGTGGAGCAGAGGGAGGACTTCATGCCAAAGCTCACATTGGAGAGGTCATACTGCCATGGGCCATTTCTTCTACGCAATGTTCACCCTGGCGGGAATATCAGCACGCTCAGCATAGGGTTTTCAGACTTATATTTCGAATTTGGCCAAATTCAGGTATCGCTGTTTGAAAAACGCAACTCTCAAGTTGCATGAAAAGAGATGGCTTCGTACGGTAGCACGCTAGAGTACGGTATAAGTGCGCGACGCGACCAAAGTTCTTTCGAAAAGGGTCACTATAAAGTAGTCAGAGATACCTTCACGAAGTCGGACAGCCTTTGTTCGACTTCTTGAGTCATTGTTAAGGCAATTGTTATTATTCACGAGGTGTGTTTGTTCTCACGGCTAATGAAAGCGTTGAAGCGGAACACCGCAACATCGTGTTGGACCTCATCGAGTCACATTCCCATCCTCTTCAGTTCGACTTTGTTTTTAAGGGTTTCCATGCGACTGAATTCAAGAACCAAAAATCGCTCCATCATTCGTGTCAAAGATACCCTCCGGGTGTGCACTGTTGAGTCAACGGTATAGTAGCGCAGTTTGTGGGCTTAAGCCGTTTGGACACAGTGAGCGCTCGAACTGAGCGTAAATTACAATGTTCCTGCCGCAGTCACGTACAATGCGACGACGCATTGACGGACGCTTTTCGGGGTAGCAGTAGTATGGTTTCATGCGATCAATGAGGCTACCCCCGACTCTCCGAGGCAGCAATGCAAAAACGGACATTCACCTCGCTTTCTCGTTGAGAGGGCGCAGAGAAAACGGGAGTAAGAAGGAGGCGAGCTTAGAAACTATAAGTTCGGACCATAGCTGGTACATCACCCGCAACGCCTCTCATCGTTGCGGGAATGCGCCAATGTCCGTGTCATCGGATGTTTCATGTGTGTTCAGCACTCCACTTATCGTCTTTCTCTGGTGCGTTCTCATAAGGAAAGAGAAGCATGCCGTCGAGCAAACGTCGCCCTATATTAGGGCGCAACTTTGATCAAGATCGCGCGAGGATAGGCAGGCGGCACGCGAAGGTTTGGCCCTCATTAGGATGGAAGCGGCGCGTGCGAGAATCACCGTCCCCGTGCCGTGGCGCGCGGCAGCGTTCGACGCGAATGCTGGAACGCTGCATTCATTTTTGGGACGGTCTGCATGCCGGTGTGGCGTCGTTGATCGCATTCGCTCGCACCCTAACAGCGGCATCGCTTGCCGGAGGACCGCCGACAACGCGCCCTGGCGCTAATGTGGGTTACGGTATACATTCTATGTTCCTAAACTTATAATCTTGTGGCGAGCACACGCTTCAGCGCGTCAATGCGTCGCGCATTATACGTGACTACAGCAGGAACATCATAATGCACGCTCAGTTCAGGTGCTCACCGTGTCAAACGGCGTAATTCCATTTTTGTAGTGACACTGACACTGCAGCTCATTGAGCAGCAACTCTTCTACCGCCACCCGCCGAGCACCGCAAGTCACGAGAGTGAGGTGTGGCTTGAATACGGTGCCACGCATGTCACTATTGGGGCAACACACTCGAACCGAAAGCGAACGAAAAGAGTTGCAGACCTTCTCTGGAACTCCTAATAGTCCTTGCGCTGAATTCTGCTTATCTTCACAGGGGCGATATTGGTGTAGTGGCAAATGACGCTACACAACACGCGCGCGGTCCAGTTATGTATTCGACACACGCTCCACCTCCTTTTCACTCTACTCAGCTACCATGCAAGGGCCTTGTAATAGGGTATTTGATGCATTCACCACCCAAGGAGTGTCTTTACTATGAAAGTCACCACCAACCTAGCGGGTTAGCCTGTCCAATGCTAACGTTTCCGAGGTCGGTTCTGACAACGCGTGCGTACCCTAAGGCTGGTGTCAGAGTCCGCGATCCGTCGCAGGTTTCAGGTTTTGCGCGATTCGCGCGGATCGCAAAAATTGCAAGTGCCCCATTTGAACATTTGAAACACTGAATATGAAACAAGTGGAATCATGAGCAGTCGTCATTCAGCCATCACCATCAAGCAGAAATGGCGGCGGATTGGAGAGCACCTTGCAGTATTGATCGGGCACTTGTGATTTCTGTGACCCGTCGCGCGAATCGCGCGAAACATGCGACGGATCGCGGACTCTGACACCAGTATCGAACTTCCCGTTTCGGATGTTAATCAAATAGTCCAGTACAGGAAACTATAGCCGGCAACTTATATCATAATGAAACGAGAAAAAAGATTTGACACATAATTTTTGAAAAACCATTGATGATGAGGTTGACTAAGGGAAGCGAGTATTGGGGTGTGGGTATCATGAGTCTTTAAGACAACAAACCCGGGTCAAATCGGTGAGGGAACGGATGCATAATTGATCGAAAGTAAAAAAAAGCTAGGAATCCGCCAATGAAGCCCCTGACAAAGGCCCCTTCCTCCTCCTTGGGACGGAGGAGGGGCGTATCTACACTAGTTTTCTGAACTTGTCTGCTCCAAGGCTCTACTCAACCGAATTTGAATTAGCCGCTAAGTCATTGCGGAAACTCGTCCATAAGCTCACATTAGCTCCCATCCACTCGCTTTGTAGCGGCGCGGTTTTTAGTCGCGACAACAACATTTTGGTGATACTTGTGAGCAGCTCTATCCTCCCCACAGGACAAATTATTCCACATGAGCTCATCTAAGGTACTGCTTT
>MU893898.1:0-17848 GCA_036418205.1 Ostertagia ostertagi
GACGAAAGCCAATGACTGTCACAAATTGAATATTGTTAAGCAAGTTCATGTACTGAGTGGGCAAAAATTACGGCAACAACATAAAATAGTCATAAGAAGCAATTGGCCGAGAACTCCCGAATTAACAACACCATCACATTGCTGGAAACCCATCGAACAGAATACAGTATTCTTCTGGTGTGGCTGCTTTCTGCGATGATAGATAAGCAAAGACTTCCCAGAAAATAACTGACTCTGTTGTGTAGGTAGGTGTTGTCGAGTAGGTCGAAGGCTTTCAAGAGCGACTGCTCAACTAGGCGATGATCCTATCATGCTTACGAAGGTTTGCTTTCGGCGCACTCAATACTGGGATCGAGATGGGAGAGCTGTGTTGCAAATCCTTGAATCTGATGTGTTCAACGATATTCCATTGGCATCAATTTTTGGACAATCTGTGCATTGCGCGTAGGCACCCAACCTTACTCTTTCTTTCCTTACTGTTTCCAAGGGTCTTTTTGCTTTTTGCTTCAAAGCATCAGCATTTTGCTTCCGAGACAGAGTTCAAGACGACTCTTAGTATCCAGTTTTTATTTTGAGCAGCAGAGGTTCGAGTTGTCTTCACATCGTGATTCATGCTCTATGATTCTGCGAAAACCATCACTGAATAGCTGATTGGCTTTTCACTAGCATTGGCCTGGTTGCCCTTCTTATTCGAGCCTGGGCAACAGCAGAATGTTTTCTCACCAAGGGAAACGATCGATCGATAAAGGAAGTTCATTACGGAATCCAAACCACGTCTTCTATCATCTTCGCTTTCTATCCGATTTCCACCATGTTTGCGAAGTATTTTGTTTGTGTACAAGCAAAATGTTGCAAGAATGTGCGACAGTTGCAGCAACCAAACGACGAATTGAGCGAGCTGGCTTCCAGCGTTTCTTTGCACGTATCTTTGAGATATCACTCGTAGCACGAAATTCCTTTCAGGTTCAGATCCGCGTCAGCATCATATAGCGTGTTGCGGAGATAGAACTTGAAATCTCGATAACTGTGCTATAGAACCATGGAGACCTGTGGCTTAGTATGCCGTGCTAGGGTGCCAATCGGTGGTGCAATCACTCGTTCTCATTTTGTAGTGATGCGGCGAGAGATAAAAATACTGTACTGACTTTTTTACTCCTCAACATTATACCGAACATCCAGCGAAAAAGAAAGAAACCAAATTCGATTGGAAATTCCGTTTTCGTTCATGACACATGAAACATACTTCAACTCGACGTCATTATATAGTAGTGTTTGTTTGTCAGTTGGCACATCCGTTGCATCGGAGACAATGCTCTTCAGTTCCGCTACTCTACAGAGAGGGGGCACCAGGATCTTGGCCTGAAAATTTTCAAGTTTTTTTCTTCTTTTTTCTTTCATTTCAAATGTGCTCTCTCTACAGACACTAACACTGGGCGACACTTTGACAGTTATCAACAGGGAAGCGATTTTTTTAAATACGGTCAGCATTTACGATTTATTCGTTTCACTTCGAATGCGATATATGTAGGTTTGATGAGCAAGAAGGGGAATACCAGCGCTATTGAAGCTGTAACTAGACCTAATAACGTGGTAGTTCCTCGGCAGGGGGGTAGTTGCCTAATTAGGCTTGTTTCGTGGTAAAGGCTGCCTTCTTGGCATCATACTCCGACAAACTGGCTGCTGGAGCCGTTGGCCTGGTCTTCGATGCTTTAGCTCTTTGCAGATAGCAAAAAGGCAGGGCAAACTGTTTGCGTTGATAGGTCTAGCAGTCGAATCTTCAAGAGAGGACCTGCCGTGCATGCATACATATGACATTGCCTTTATAGTGTTTACGTTTTACGCACAAAAATCTACAAATATAAAAGAAAGGAATAAGGCAATTTTGTTATTTTCAGACGTATGCATTTCCATTCCATCGTCGAGGCCTCGAACTCGATTTACAAAACCTACTGCTCCGAAATCCAACACTTAACACGTAGACGACATCGCGTGTTTTGGCATTTTGCACACCCGCGTGGGACAGGAGCGGTTTTTGACGGGAGCGGGGCGCGGGTCGCTGGCGGGGGAACCTAGAGACGCGGCGGTGGTGCAGAGAGAGAGAGTGAGAGATGAGGTTTTGAATATACTCGCCAACGGCAGTAGCATGTTTGTTTAGCAAGAATACTATGAATAGACCAAACGCAATAGAACAAAACATCACTACTTTGTTGCGAAGAGAGTTAAACAGTGTCTAATTTTTGTTGTTCAGTTCTTCCATCAAATACAGATATCTTGAAACTCACAGAGTTTTGTATTAGCTGCTTCTACAATCTTTCATGAACGTTCACGACAGTGAAAGGAATACTAGGAAAGAATTGAAATGAAAGTTTCGTGCGAGAAAAATCTTTGCTAAATCAAGGGATATTTGACCACTCTGGCTGCCATGTGGTTTATAGTTATGCTAATGTATTATCTATAGAATGAATGCAAAAACTCGAGAAGACTATAAAAATGAATGACGTAGTTCTGCCGCGCATGCGCGTCAGCCTGTCGTCAACGTGTTAAGGTCTGGTTCTCGCTTTTCAACAACTCATAGGTCCCTGTTATAGGTCACTATTGACCAAAGCCCACGACGCGAATCTAAAACGTCAACGTGTGGCATAGTTACTTCATTTTTGACCGCTTTTTCAATTTAATTACTTGATAACAAAATCAGCTTGGAAATTACTCGAAGTCAACTTGATGGTCACTCAATTGGGAATTCTTATAAGCAAGTTACTCCAACTATTAGACTACCGCACTGGAGTTTACCCCAACATTCACAAGTAAAAGAAAAGCAAAAAAGGCAGAGCACGAGACCAAAACCGAATTCATAAAGCACGAGACAAAGTTCGACGAAAATAAAGTGATGCGCTCTCTATCTTGTTTTCTGTCATATCGTTAGGTCTTTTCACAGCTTTGGGAAATAGGTTCGGCTCTTAGGGAAATTTTGCCCTGTTCCACTTGTGACTCCTAGAGATTACTGTAGTGCCGCCCCTTGTTAGCGTCAGCATAATAGTGGTAGTCCGAGTCACTAAACCACACCAACTATAATATTCTGGCCCTGTAGGGTCGCTAGCGTATTTTTCATTACTACCATTCGTTAAAACTGCAATTGGAAGGGCGATGGAATGTAGATGTGCGGATATTTTGACTCTTTTCGTTATTGAAGAGGAACTCCTGTCAATAACATTGAGGAAATTTCAAAAACTTGACTCATAGTCTCGATGACATGTCGAGGCAATATGAAAAAATGGAACTGCACATAACGAGCTTCTGGTTGAGACATTTCAGACAGTTATAGGTTGAAAAAGGAGCTGACTATCGTCATATTGAGCTCTTCGTTTGAAAAGGAAACATTTCAGCTGTAACGGTCGGATACTCTAGTAGGAATATGCAGCGCCTTATCCATCAAAGGATGATGCTTATTGCTTACTGACCAGGAGTAAATGCAAACGCAGACATGCAAACGAACGTGTCCTGGTCTCTGGCTTGTCCAAAGCCGTGTCAGGGGAGGTTTAAAAGATACCATTTCGCACGTTTTGAGATATTTTCTGAAAGCTTTTATTTGAACAGTGCGCACTCTACCACGTCTTCTTTCAGCTCCAATGGTTAGCAAATTTCCATAGCAACTGCTTTTAAGGTCACAGTGCACAAAGGAAACGAACTCTTTTCTATCCGCGTGTCAGTAGGTTCACGAACATGTGCAAGGGTCTGTGCGAAAACAGATTTCGAAGCCCTCACCCCTTAGACCGCAGCTAGATAGAACGAAACTAGAGAGACTCACGAAAAAATTTGCGTGTGATTACTTACAGAGGCTTTTAGTCGAAATAATCGCTAATTTTCAGTTCTTTTTTATCCCTCGTTGAACAGGCTCTTAAAAGAGCCGATTGTTTGTGGAGATAAGGATAAGGATAAAGCATATGCCGTTGATCAATCTCTTTTTAGGATGCGGCACGCATAACAAAAAGGGATTGGTCAGGCCTACCTTCCATTTGTACATTCGTAGTGGCTCTGAATGCGATGTGGCCTATACAATGACTTGCGGGGGCCAGCCGATGTACAAGTCAGTGTTTTTATCCTCCCAGACAAGTCTGGTACCAATTAACCGACCCCGGAGGGATGGAAGGCTTGGTTGGCCCGGGCGACTCACGACCCAGGATTTGATCCCTCGAACCGCTCGCGTGGTGAGCGCGCCACTTGTCACTACACCCACTTCCGTCCGTTTGTGAAGATGGATCTAATTATTCCTGTGCATGACGCGTTCAAGGAGTTCAAGGAGTCAAAGAGATCTTCTCAACCCACAGAATTTTTATTTCAATCACTTCCTAGATTTGCTTTCGCTGTCGTAAAAAATCGTATGCAGGATTTCAGAAGAAGTTAACACGAAACTCTGTAAATTTCGAAATATTTGTATATCACGGGAAAACTTAGGAACAAATGCTTCTTACACTATTCGCAGCAAAAGTGGATGTTTTCAGGTTCACCATAGTCATTATGCGTTCTTCTAATCAGAGAGGCCGGCGCTCTCGCAAATTCGCTAATGTCCCTCGCGGTGCCGAATGCCAAAACGGCGATGTCGTCGACGTGTCAATGACTTGGTCGTATGATCAATTTACTTTTGTGTTTCGGAATATCCATGCTTAAAGGAATCTTCCACGGAAAGACTGCTCATCCATTCCTTGTGCACAGGTGTTGGGCATGGTCACTGAAGATCAAATACCAAAGCTCTTAAGTTAGAAGGCTGAAAATGAATGAAACCCCTAAGAAAACAGCCTCTTGGAAAGACCCATCTGTGGGACCGGATTGGACCAGTAGGCGGGACCGGAAGTGCTTCTGTGACGAAGTGCATGGCAGGTGCGGATCCACGTGTCAGTTTATGGGAAGGGCCCAACATGAATCCTGTTCACGTTCACGCTTTTGACACGTCTGCGTGTTGATTTCACGCTGCTAACAGTTATGGATGTTTATAGCGGGAATGCAAATGCTTCGCATCCAACTATTTTCGGCAAATTATTCAAAACCATCACGTATTTCGTTCTTTTTGCTATCTTCATGAGGCAAGGGACCTAAGGTGTCACTTTTTTTGTAGGAATAGAGGTGATGTTTTTTCCGTGTGGAAGATTCCTTTAAACTGGTATCAGTATCTCTCTTGGAAATTGGCCACGGAGCTATGCTCTAGCTATCGCTTCAACGTCCCAGCGAATTGTGAAAATGTTAATAACACCAAAGAGTGATTTTCCGTGGATTAAAAGCGATTGTGCATAGCGACTCGGACCTTACCAACATAGAAATCACAGAAAGATAGCTCATTTACTTCTGGTACTCCTTCCATAACGCTGGTCACAGTTACGTCTAATAAGTCATTAGATAAGCGTCTTGACGGGGAGTCGAACTTGAGCGAACGCCTAGATGAACGTCCTGCAAATTATTCCTGCAGCACGAAGCGTTACTAAACCTTGTTTATTGTGAATGAAGTAATAGAGTTGATCGTGTATTAATGGTCACAAATTTTGAAAAATTGCTGAGTGAAAAGATAAAAAGGTGAAAAGAAAGTGAAAAGATCGCACGCGTGTCCAGGATTCGCTAGCTCGAATGGACGGTCAAATTTTAGCGGTATGTGTTTCCGTATGTCCAACAGTCCATGCATATGCAGTGCGAACAAACCTTGGAAGTACTAGGTGGGAAGCTAAACCAATGGCTCCATTTCAAAACGTGTTTCCATTTAAACTCAATTTTATTCCGAACATCACTCACAACTGTCCTTCATCGGCCGACAATTGCCTCCTGTTCAAAATTCTACGTAATTCGGAAAGAAGATATGAAAACATCTATTTTCACTTGATGTTGAGAATCACTTTCTCATGCTGTTGTGATAGAAGTGAGCTAGCAAAAAAAGCACGTGGTCGTTCTTGCGTCGATATTCAGTGGACGTGGAGGCAGCTCAAAACCGGCAAGCCAAACTAAGCGCAGCTGCAATCAGTAGATTCCTGCGTCGGCGGTGGAGATTTTGGATGTTTTGTGATGTGTTTCACCAAGAACGCGAAGCAAAATTTATTTTCAATGAAAATCATTTTCCGTAATTGCTGACCTGCATTTCATCCATTGACGTTTTCGCATCTGTTTGCATGGATTGCCTGCTCAACAGTGAGCACTCGACGATTAAGTTGAGATCAGGAAAACAAGGTTTGCTAAGTGCTCATTCCTACCATATGAGCAGCCACAACCAGCTGGTGCGCATTCGCTCAACTAACTTACTATACTTCTACTTACACGGCTCGTCCTCATTTCGTCTTCAACACCACCAACAAACCATTCGTTTGATTTTTGGCGATCGCCATCCATGGTTGTAGTAAAGTGTCGGCGAAGAAGGCGATTCGAAGCATCGTCAGACTGCATTCGCATGCTTTATGTGATTGACGAGTGCATCTCCTCATCTCGCAGCAGGTCTCGCTTTGAACCGTCGAAGACTTCTACGAGAGCCTACTCCACCGTTCTTCTTGTCCACCTATCACCTACTCTCCTCATGATATGACTGACCCATCGTAGCTTGGCGTTTGCCACGCACTCCACAGGACCCTGGCGACGGGAAGCTCTGCATAGGTCTGCGTCTGCGAGTCCGGCTTGATATTGAGGGAATCGATTAGACCTCAAAAGACATTGCTCGAGCGCTCTATGGGCTACACAGCTAAAATTCCTTGAGTGGATGCACTGCTCACCCATTTTTCAGCCGCGTAACAGAGCGCAGGAGGAGCAGAGTCAGACAAATGCGCACGAAGTTAGATCAGCCAGGTGGTTGGTACTTCCGTCCACACAACATGCCCCATCTCCTTCAAACGCAGCGACTTCTTTGCCTGCGCGCAGCGTGTAACAACTTTAGCGAGATAGTGTCGCCTCCCCAAAGGGATGGTGTGAGATCGTTGGAGAGTTGCACCGCTGCGGTGCAGCGGCGATTGCAGTCGGACAGTGCAATGTAGGATGTAGGACGCTTCCACTCCTTGGTCGACTAATGCTGACAGAATTGCGTTCGTTTCTACACTGTCAAAAGCCTTCTCGTAGTCAACGAAGGTAAGAACAAGAGGCATTTGGAATTCTCGGCACACTTCTATGACCATGGCGACTGACTGGATGTGGTCTAAGCAGCTGAATCCCTGACGAAATCCGGCTTGCTCGGTAGGTTGCGCTTCATCCAGTGATCGAGAGATCCGTGTAAGGATGATCTTGGTGAATAGCTTGTACAGAACGCTCAGCAAGCTAATTGGGCGGTAATTGCGAAGATCATCACGGTCTCCTTTCTTATGGAGGATGACCATGCGTGAATTTCCTCCACTGGTCTGCGATCTCTCTCCTTTTGAAGGTAAATTATCAAGTGGTTAGCGAGAAGAGCATGAAGTTGGTGACCACCTGCACGAAGCAAGTCGGTTGAGATTTTGTCAGGACCGGGCGTCGTGCCCCCTTTCATGCTCGCAATTGCCACTCGTACTTCTGAAGGAAGAATTCGCGGTGTTGTTTTTCCAGTGGAATTTCTGGGTCTGGTACATGTGTCGTGGACCGATATAGGTTGCTGTAGAAGTCTCCCTTTTTTTTCGCATCTGATGAGGAATGTTGTGATAAGTTCCCTCATCTCTGTTCAGACATGCCGGAGAGGAGTAGTAATGTCTTTGTAGATCCCATCTGCATTCCCTATGACTAGTTATATTCAACGCTGCCTCTAGTTGAATCTGCTGCCTGTATTGCTAAAGACCGCTTGGCATCACTTCTCTGCAGCTGACTGTTAACTTGCAATCTTTCTAGGTTTGTGGTGTTTGGATGGAGCCATAGAAGTCTCTTGTCACTAAGTAGATTTCCTGTCGCATGGAGATGCCGACGAGAGTATCGTATCGAGGAAGCTCAGCCAGTTCAGCACAAGCAAAAGGGAGTTCGCGAAGCATTTTGAGCCACCACATCTTGTGCAGGCTATTATGTTTATGAGGATAATGAAATATTAGGTTGTCTCATAAATAGTGTCGCTTTTTTTCAACCAGAAAATTTTAATCTAAATCCCATGCTTTTACATCGAGTTATATACCATTCGAAAGAGAATTGTCTGCTCTACAAGAAGCTATGTTTGTCTTCCATCCTCTGCTCCAGGTTTTCAAATTTTAGGCCTGTGAAATGGGAGGTCCAGCCGACAAAAATTGACCAAACCGACAACTATCTCTAACTTTATCTTCCCTCTGGAGAAATCAATCAATGATGTACCCTCTACTTATACATGACCTCTTCTGAACATTACACCATAAGGTTTCAGTACAAGTCGCGTCGTTCCATTTCCAGACCTGGTTTTTCAACCAGAACTCGACGGTCAAGCACCATTACCTGAGATCTAGGTCGAAATTTTTTTACAGCCGAGACATTGAAAAACTAGTAGAATTTGAAAGAACAAGTCATGACTAAGTTAGGAATGTACGCCTGGTTGATTTTCTCATCTTCTCAGGATAATTTTTTCAAAGAAATGCGGTCACTTTCGTGGATAAAACACCTTATTCCTAAACACCTAAAATTCGAACTAATTCCCAACAAACATAAAAACAAAACAAATGAGCGAATAGAGCAGAAGAAGTGCTCACAAAAGGAACACCACTCGATATGAAACAATGGCGTTTACGAGGAACAATTTCAATTTGAAAATTGCTATGGCTTATCGGTCAGCCAATTCGAAAAGAAACACGGCAAAGCTTTTTCGGCAACCTAAGGTGGAATGTTTAGAAGAGGTCATGAGTAAGTAGAGGGTACATCATTGATTGATTTCTCCCCAGGGAAAATAAAGTTAGAGCTAGTTGTCGGTTTGGTCAATTTTTGTCGGCTGGACCTCCCATTTCGCAGACCTAAAATTTGAAAACGTGGAACAGAGGTGGAAGTGGAACATACAATCTTGTAGAGTAGACAATTCTCTTTCGAATGGTATATGACATGGTGTAAAAGCTTGAGGATATAGTAGAAAACTTTTGTTTGAGAAAAAGCGACACTATTTATGAGACAACCTAATACCTCCTAAGTATAGTGTGTTCCAAAATTATGGGGGCCTATCCACTGATGTATATTTCAAGCTCTAAATAGAGAATGTGAGTGAATCGATGCATAAGTTACCATGCATCATGTACAACAATGTGGGACAGTCAGGGTTTGAAATGGTCTCCAATGCCACAAATGTAGACTCAGTCGTTTCTTGAGCTTCGTGCACGTTGCACAAGGATATTCCTCGTTATTTCTTCCAAGGCTTCATTTAATGCTGCTTTCGATTACTCAAAATCGTGATGACGAATTCGGCAGACCTTTTCACTAAAGACCACCCTAAGAAGTAATATGGGTACAGACCTGGTAAAAACGATAGCCATTCTTCACGCTAGCAAGGTTCGGTAGTTAAAGGCGGCATCGCTCTTGGATGAGTTTGGCTCTTTAGGCTATAGCACTTTTCTGCTAGAGGCACCTCGGGTAATTCCCGAATTGCCTGGGCTAAGCCTCCGATAGATTCACACCAGGTGTCCAGGTTTGTTGATGTTCCCAGCTAGTTCTCATTCTCTAAGTTCTCGTTTAACACATTGGTGACAATGGGATGGCAAGGGTAAGACGCGATTGCGCGTCTCACCCTTGCCGTCCCATTATCCAGCCCATGCGCGCCTTCTTCCCAAATTGTACATTGATTTTTACTGTCATTCATCGACCTTGGTGTAAACGCTGCGGCCTACGAAATGATTAGATATGCTTTGAACTCGGACACCGCTTGTTACGGCCACTTTAGCAGTTGAGTGGGGGCCAGATTCATCGACTTTGCGCACAGTTTTAAATGCACCCCCTGAGAAAGATAACGTAGACGAACGCATCCCAGTTTTCGTGTGCTCCAAGTAGCTTCTTCCTACACTCCAATTCCTAAAAATATCTATATCTCCCTGATTTACGACACCTTATTTCGGGCTTATGGTATCACTATCTCGGCGCCGGTAGGCTGTTGCCGACTGATCCTCCCTCCCAATTCAACTTCGTATAATGTATGCTATTTCTGTTGAGTTTGAAAACGCCCTTACTTGACAATGGCGCGTCTCAAAGATCGAGCTTGCCTGAATGAGTGCGTCCCCACGTGGCCAGAAAGCCCCAAAATGCGCGCTGTCGTCAAGTGTCAATGCTGACGTCATGCCTATGAAGAAGTTGGGAATCGGCGCACAAATTCAAATTCATTTCACGTCAACTGTCGAACTGGAGTGGATCTTTTCGTAGCAGAGCAATTACCTCCTGCATCGCCAGGCAATATCAAAAGCGCTTCAAAAATCTATGAGAAAAGGATGTGTTACAGCTTCACAGCTCAGGGTTAGTGCTAATGCTTTGTGCGAGTCAATGGGATCGTGCTCGAGTGAGCCCTCTTCCGAAATGGTACCGAAGTCTGAAGTTGGAAGTTTCGCCAAATGTTAGTGTCTGTGTACTGGCGCAATTTTGAAATTTGCACAGCGTATTTACCCCTGGCACTCCTTCCATGACACTATTGACAGTGATTTGGAGTAGTTCAGTGCAACATTGGCTTGACGCTGATTCAACCCTTAGGTGAGTGGCTGTGTGATCCCCCTGCAATTATTACGTGCAAGGGCGAATCCTATAATGTTCTACAATCATGAAGACGATCAACTAGAAGTTCGCTTTGCGCACTCAATATTCTTCATACTTCCTCTCGAGATACTCGCTAGAATAGATTTCCAGTTTACTTTCGTAGGATATCACGGTCTACGTATCTGTGTTTTTTGTAACCAGATTGGTCCCCCGGCAACACCGGGACCTCCTTACCTGCGTAAGCTTTACTCCTTCCAATGTGCTCCCATCCACTGGTGACATGGACACCTCGTGGAGGTGGCACGCATGCACAAAAAAGTGTCTTATATAGTAGAAGGCATTACCGTAATCGTGACATGACCTTAGAATGATATTAATTGGACCTCAGGTCTTTTGGCGGTTAGCTCCCCTCGCCATCTTATCCTATTCCCTCTACTCATACATACATACACACATACAGACATACAAACCGGCACACAAAGTTAGCGCTTTATAAAATAGAAGGATTAGAAAATCATTTGACCCCCATGTTTCTGTATAACTATCGTCAAGAGTACGGGAGCACGACTAGCACGCGACACATTGATGCCAGCCTGTGTGATAACGATCGTTTACCGTAGGGTAGTCTCGTCAATTACTGTAACTTTAGTAGCACAGCGACGATACCCTCTTATGTGCGTCGTTTTATGATGTACAATCCCAAAGTTATTATTTACGTAGCAATCTTTCAACTTCTCACGGGACTTTGAAGACTCAAGAAGTTGGCAGAAACTGGATTTTGTTGTTTATAATATAACCTGAACTGCTTCGTGATTCTTCTAAGGAAGTTGGTAGAGGTAAAAGGTAGCAGAGGACGTAAAATGTGGGTCACCAACCTGAGGTTGGTCAGGCTCGCCTTGGCGCGGTGGTGGGGTCCCGCACAGCAGGAGGCAGTCCAGGGTCCAGGGATTGCCCACGTCAATGTTCAATTTTGTCGGTGGGTGGTGGGGGGGGGGGAGACACTCAAGGGAGTGAGCCAGCTGCTGTGAGTGGGACTAAAACTTATTGTTAGAGAGTGGATGAGATCTTGTGGGACTGATGTAAGCAACTTGTGTTCGCCTTAACGTTTCTCCCCTCCCTGAGTTTAGTCCTAGAATCACCTACCATCGGCCCTGGTTTGAATGTACCTCCTCCCACAAGGACATGGGCGTCGCAGTTTTCAACACACTGTACATTGACGAATTCCAACAGATCGTCGTACAAGGGTGAGACCTCAATACGACTCCAGATGGCCTCCGCCTCAAAAACGTGAGTAGCATACCTGACCAGAGCACTAACTCGCCCATATCAAAGCATGGATATCACCTATAGGCAAGTTCGAAGAAAATCCAAATTTTGACCTTTTTGAGAAAGCAAACATTAACCAATTACTAACCAATCATGAGTACTTATATATAGCGGTTTAGTGAACTGAAAGAACTATACTTTCGACCAAGCTGGTAGATACTTCCGTTGATGGATCAGAGCCCACAAAAATGTCAAGGCCGCAGGTCCGTAAATTTTTTCTTTGGTGACAAATGGTTTCGGTTCAAGCGACAGCTACTTTCTCGTGAAGACAACGAGGTTCTCTCTAATTTGTGCATAGATACTCATGTTTGGTTACTAGTGTGGATAGATTCCCGTCCCGTCCCCTG
This sequence comes from Ostertagia ostertagi, assembly GCA_036418205.1. Classification (NCBI taxonomy): domain Eukaryota; kingdom Metazoa; phylum Nematoda; class Chromadorea; order Rhabditida; family Trichostrongylidae; genus Ostertagia; species Ostertagia ostertagi. Next base: position 12,270 of record MU893898.1, read on the forward strand.
GCTAGTTGCAACATCGGGGTTGGTCCGTCTTCAGAATGGTGCCAGACATATCCCACAAAAGGAACGTTGGTTTAGTATAATCATCATCCAAATTTGTCGCTAATTTCGAGACCGAGTTCCTCCCTTAGTCCTTCGGCGATGTGTGCGGTGAGTTGTCAACCTAGCCATGTCTTCATTGAGAGATAAACAGGGAAAATGTTGTCCAACATCATTCCAGGTGACTGGAGCTTCGCAAAAATATGACCTTTCCGGCGTTACCCCTATTGGCTTCGTACTGACGGAAGGTTGAATCACTTCACATGGAATTCTATTTCATGTCACATGTTGTTATTACTCTTCAGCAAATGTGGTGAAACACCTCCTTAAAATTATTATAGTTGAGCCAGATTCTTCAACATATAGCCACGGCTGCTTCTCTTTGGCTACAACAAATGTGACTTGCTGAGAATTTCACACGACTTCACGCTGTCGCGTCATAATTTCTACGATGCCACTTTTTATAATATTTGCACGTACCTGACGATGAGCTGGAGTGAGAGTGACCTGAATTAAGGAGCATACAAAGACTGTTATCCTATGCTCAAACACATGGTGAGTGAAGTAAATAGCAGATTGTACCTGCTGTGGTTCTGGTACTTGAAGAACGCGACGAGCTCCTGCTGGTGCTGGAGCTGCTGCTCATCGTGACCACCAGCCTTACGACTGAGCCATATACAAAAGCAAGTGAGGCTACACTAGTGATAACTGATTTTGATCACAGACATATCTGTATGGATAGTTATCCCATTGTGCGCTGCAGAACTTGCCTAGAATGCACGTAACGAAAATAACAGATTGATTCAGCCTATAAACTACATCACTGTGGTCACAACAGACGCCAAAATTTCATCATTTCTGCTTATGGAGTGTTCATGGTTGGCGATTAGGCGATTAGGCGATCAGTCTACATGAAAAATATGCGTATAGATTCGGCGAGTAGGCGAGTAGGCGAGTAGGCGATCAGGCGAGTAGGCGATTAGGCGAGTAAGGCGATTAGGTATTAATCATCATCTACGATTGTGGAGCGGTAGATCTTCGGTGACTTTTTTGTTGAGAACCTCCATACTTTACTTTTATTTGTTTCATAATTAAACCATAAAACATAAAATAAACATAAAACATAAAACAAAACATAAATCATAACATCAAAAGATTTATCTTCTTGAAAAAGTATATAACAATTCCTAATTTGTAATAAATATTGGTTGCTGTTGTAAAAAGACCGTATCAACTTTTAGTTAAAATTCATTATGTCTGCACAAGGCACACGTGAAAACGACCCAACACCAATGAGAATCTAAATCGACCATGAACATCCACACAAATGGATTGAACTCACCTGAGCTGCGCTAATGATGAATTAACATTAACCTCGTCCCTCGCACTTATTCTTAGACGAGTCTTACTTGACGTGGCATAAGCGTGTCACTCAGATAAGAGACGATACCACACTGATATAAAATCTTTTATCAGGACCACAGCCACGTCTGCCACGTAGCAAACCGTGCTGCAGAAGAGCACACATTCACTGAATTCAGCAAGAAAGGATTACTTACATTACATAACTGTACAAAGAACGGGTAGAAAACTAAAAGCATTTCCTGATTTGCACACGGCGCACTCTTTAGTCGTCAAAACTGAGGTGCATAGGCATATTAGCTTCTCACCCCTACACTAGACTACTAGTTGTTAAGAGCAGATCTTGTCAAAGTGTTGCATCCAATCCAGATATCACCTGATCGCCTACTCGCCTAATCGCCTACTCGCCTACTCGCCTATCGCCTACTCGCCTACTCGCCTAATCGCCTACTCGCCTACTCGCCTAATCGCCTACTCGCCTACTCGCCTAATCGCCTAATCGATCGTATACTTTTCATTTGAATCATCGCCTAATCGCCTAATCGCCTAATCGCACGCACGATCGCCAACTATGAACGCTCCATTAGGCTACCAGTTGTTGCAGCGCTACATATTTGAATTTGTGTATATGTGAGGTAGGCCTCTACATAAAAACGCAGGGGAGGACCATCTACCGTAAAACAAATCTAACAAACCAGTTTTGCTTCGCCCGCTATCGCGCGCATGGTAGGCTTCAGCGAAATTGGATGGCCTGTGAACATCTGCTGATCTACTCCACAAAGCACCTCACTATCCTACTATATATAATTCGCTAGGTATGTCCGTCTGTACGTACGTCCGTCCGTCACGAAATTCATAGCGCGCTTCGCTGCAGGCATGGAACGCTGTATTTTGAGTATGGTGTAGGGGGTGGGACGGCAACATATTTGGTGGGGTTTATAAAGTGATACCGACTGATAAGATCTGATAAGAGGCGCCAAAACGCCAATTTCATGATATTCATAGCGCGTGTCCCAGCAGTGGTGGGGCGTTGGTTCCAAGAAGTGATGTACAGCGTGGGACGGGAACATATTTGGTGGGGTTTAGAAAGTGATACCCAATGATAAGATCTGATAAGGCAAGATAAGATCTGATAAGAGGCGCTGAAACGCAAAATTTCACGATAATTCATAGCGCGTGTCCCAGCAGTGGGGCAGTTGGTTCCAAGAAGTGATGTACAGCGTGGGACGGGAACATGTTGGTGGGGTACAGAAAGTGATAAGGCCGATAAGGACCGATAATTGCGATATTGTAGGAACATAGAGACCATTTAAAACCATATTCTAGATAACGCATTCACTTCAGTATCATCTCATTGCGTTGTTGTCATCAACATAAAATACCGTTCGACCGCTACAGTCCCAAAGTCCCTAAGAATGTATGATGGATGTTTAGCGATATACGATAATGGGTATTTCTATTGCAAAATCATTGGCATCAATATTATTCGACCGCTAAATCATCCTGACATCCAATGCATGGTGGCTGTTTACAGACACGCACTCACCGCGCGTATCAGACGGTGAGCCTAAAAAGGGGCATTTTATGGAAATATAGGTAACGCATTCCACGAAGCAAGTTATTGTTCACCGGCGGAAACTAAGGCTCCACTGGCTGGCCAGCTTTCCCAAACCCTTCGGTGTCATGCACGCGGTAGTGTGCGTAGCTAAAATGGTTGGGTATGATTGTGAATGCCTGATTGTTGGGAGGCATCTCACCTTTCATGGGAAGTCCATAATGGTGATACCGTAACAAGCGAATCTGAGCTGGTATATTTAATCATGTCTGTAAACACTCATCATTTTTCTTGAATGCTGACGATTTAGAGGTGAATAAGGTCTTGCTGTTGGAATCAAAACGAAAATGGAATATACTCCTTATAATAACTGAGCATCCAATGCTTATCCTTTCATGACATTCACCTTCTTTGAAAATCCTAAATTTAAGCAATTCTGTGCGTTAGCTCCTTGGTATTAATTAGGAGCGAAATGTATCATTTGCCAAGAATTGCCCGTCTACTCCCTGCAGACATTGTACCAGAACACTCTCAGATCAACGTGGGTTGCGCAACGGAATGGCGACCTTGAGACGCCCTGACGGCTCCTATAACTTGCGATCATCCTCCTAACCGACGAACAGTGCCCCCTTTCCACCCTATAGGCCACTTGTAAGTGAAAACTCTACAGTATCGATGGGGCTGCGTGATGGAAGAGGTGAATTTTGAGTTTTGACGCGCCTTATCAGCCCTTATCAGTTGCAATCACTTTCAATAATCCACCACCAATGTAAACCGCCCCACCCCTCATAACACTTGTAAGTATGGTGGCTCTATGTAAGTATGGTGGCTGTGGTGTAGTGGCGAGCAGGTAACGGAATCGACGACTTTTGCGTTCTAGCGCATCTTATCAGCCCTTATCAGTTGCTATCGCTTTCAATCATGTACCACCAATGTCCCGGGACCACCCCACATAACACTTGTAAGTATAGACGCTCTAGTACCAATATGAACGACAAAACGAAATTGGCGATGCTCGCTTTCTAGCCCCTCTTATCAGCTATTATCAGTCGTTATCAGTTCCTATCACATACCACTTGTGTCCCCATCCCACCCCCTATAACATATGTAAGAACCATGGCGCTATCGTTACTGTGACTCGAGCTATGAATTTCCGGTCAAACATACACACCAACAGACACACTTAGCCGATTATATATAGTAGGATTATCGTATTGGACTGATGCCCCAGCAGTCGTATGATGCCTGCTTCGTTGACTGTTCGTTTCTCATACTACTCCTCTCACCTTCGAGCAACAGCAGAGGGTGCAATTTCCTGAATAACAACACAACAACACAAAGCGTTAACTTTTTACGACCGAATGATTTCTTTTCGATGTTATTGTGGCCGGCATATCAGTTCCTTTATCTTCTGGAATGAAGGATCTACTCTCAGGATGGGTAGTATGGTGTGTTTTACAGAATGGAGGACTTTTACTCCGAAGAGCATCCCTCTGAATTGGTCGTCAGATTATTTGTGACCGGGATGTTGTTGCCTTTCTTTTTTTGTTAGTGATTTCGATTAAGCTAATTTCTTTACCTACAACATACTCATTCCTTTGCGGTATAGCATCTGGTTTTCGTAAAGATTGTACATGACTTGACTCTTTTTTTAAATTTTTTTGTCATTTTTGTGTTTTTTAAATGCGCTCCTGCGGCCGCTGTCAAAGCACTGTCCGTAGTTGAGTTCTAGCAATTGAATAAGTTTATGCTATGTCTGTGCGTGCGTATGTCTGTGTGTGTGCGTCTGTTTGTTACGAAATTCATAGCGTGCCCACCTGCTGTCGCAAAGGATTTGGTTTTAGATATGATATGGGTGGGAACATATTTGGTGGGGACCAGAAAGTGATAACAGCTGATAAGGGCTGATAAGGATCGTTGGAAGCGAATGTCGCTGAAATTCTATCCAGATGCACGATAAGAAAAAATCTCATTTCTTCAGCGATATCGCCGCCAATCGAACGCAAATCTGCCTGGGCTTCTTAAACGGTCGGTGTCTGCCAACATCCGAAGCATGGTAGTTGTTTGCGCTCAGGGCTGATAATAAGCAGCCATGTAATTGTATTAGTTATCCAAAGCTCATTCGGCTGCTAGACTTTGTTAGTTCTAGAAAAATGATGGATGTTTATTGGTATTGACGAACTATGAGAAATTACTGCTTTATCATCTGCTTTCCTTAATACCATCAGTCAAATCCATTGAAAGCAGTATGTTACTCAATACAATAGCCCGGCTATACTCAGTTTCACAAAGCCTACGTTGACATGCGCGCGTAGCGAGCGGAGCCAAACTATTATTAGTGGCGTGAAATTCGTGTCAACGGGCGAAATTACATAACAAATGCGCAGAGCACATCTGAACCTGCTCGTAATCATACCTCTGAAATTGGACAACTTTAAGTCGATTTGGAGCTCGTTGAAGAGAGGAGAAGTTTTTTACTTGACTTCTAGGCGTGATAGCTGCTAGAAACTACTTTGTGCATGGACATGTGTTCTGCTAGCACCTTTTGTATAGGGTTTATCAAAATTATGGGCATCGAGTTTCAATGTTTTATGTAGCAAAGGTTATCGTATCCTATTCACTTCAT
>MU893901.1:0-17595 GCA_036418205.1 Ostertagia ostertagi
GGCCAAGTAAGTGTGACTTTTTCTTAAAATACTTGAAGTAGATCCATTCCTAAATCAAAATTATGGGTTATAATATTATGCAAGATTATAAACTTTTTCGGCATAACTATGAAATTTCGAATTGTTTCGACATAAGCTTAAAAACTAAGAAGGTGGGCCAATTTTCAAAGCTTCTTAGTTTTCTTTGTTTGTGATCGAATAGCTTCCAAATTTCGCCATAATGATACCTATATGCTCACAAGTAATAAACAATAGCTAGAAGAAAAATTTCTCCACGGGGAAAAATTCAGGTCCGAAAGGGTTAAACTTGGTAGGAATTCGATTTCTATGCCGCCTCCTGTGCAGACATTTGTGCTGACGCTCCCTATAAGCGTAGTGTAATTAGTGACCAGATATAATCATATGTCAACTGTCATTCTTTCTCATTTTTTTGTGACTATAGCTTCTAAGAACTTTCGTAATTAACCATTCATCATCTCGTCACAGTCCAATTCGTCTACTTTCCAAATGAGCTGGCCCACGTGTGTACAAAAGTTTTCCAGTGGAAGAAAACCGCAAAAGGGCCGCGTTTATCGCGCTGATCGCGGAGTATCGGTTTTTTGGCGCTGTCAATTATGTAACAGATAGCATAAGCAAAGTTGAAAGGCGTAGTTAACGATCGAGGAAGTTTGTGGGCAGTTCTGCTGGGTCGATGTCCTCATTTGAATGTGATTTAACGATAAAGTGACCCGAATGATGAGTCGGAAATGAAGGTAGATGTAGTGATGCAAGGTGCAGAAAAAAATGAAGGAAAACTGCCTAAAACATGAAATGGAACCTCCACTCTCCCAGTTCATTTCCGCGTTGAGGCGAGTCTCATCGGTGCTGACGTCATCACCGACGTGAACGCTCTGCCTCTGCCTGGCGCAACGTCCGAACGACTGGAGCCTTACAGCGAGGGCTACCACAAGTGTGAGAGTTTGGGGATCTCGCAGCCATCCCTGGAACGGGTGCCTAACGCATGTTGAGCTAGGTTCACACTCCTTCGCTTCGCATACAGGTCATACGTAAACTTTCCAAACGGATTAACCGTGAAAAAAATTGTGGATGTAAATCCTTACTAGCGGGAAATTCTCTAATTTTTTTTTGACTTGACTGTTCTTGATAATTCCGCCGCTCTCTAGAGGGTTGCGGTACCTCGTTGCACTTTTTAGTCTTCCTACATTGGAATTTTTGATGCTTTTCGTCACCGAATTCTCTTTGCAACGGTTCATTATAGCTTTTTATAATTCACGGCTTTCCGAAGAAATTAGACCAGAGACATGGTATACGCTTTCTTGTCAGTTCTATTGGTCGCTTTCTTGGATCTTGTCTCTGGTTTTGCGCATCCAGTGACCACCATCAAATACGGTGGTTTCTGTCGCCTTGTGTTACGTAATAGATTTTAGTGCTTCCCAATTTTGTTCACTTATAATTATTCAGTCACCCAAGCATACCTTCGTTTCCTTTCTTTCCTCTACCGTGGCCCCGGAAAGTGGTGCCGAGAACATCGTCGTGACATACTCTGATGAACAAAAGGATAGCACATCTTTGCAAATAAGCCTAATCAAACCAGCCTACGATCATCCAAACAAACTATTGGGTTGACCAATACTGAAATAGCCTGTGTTGGAGGCGTATAAGCTTTCCGGAAAACATTATTTATAAGTATGATGGATGTCATTTTCAAGTAAAACTTATGTTCTCTAGGTGAGCACGACTGCTGCAAAGTTGGTGCCCACTACCACGTCGACCACAGCAACCACTACTACGATGCCAGTCACGAGCACTGGCATTGCTACAACGACAGGTGCCTCTTTATTTCTCTTTTTTTCATTACATCTACTGTCCTTCGTTTTTTATTTGATGTGTGGTCCGTTTTCAAAAGGTAGGGATAAGGATAAAGTTCTCAATGTTAATCAATCCCACATGGGATGCGGCACGCATTCTACTTCCATTTGTACATTCGTAGTGGCGTTTGCGATGTGGCCTATACAATGACTTGCGGGGGCCAGCCGATGTACAAGTCAGTGTTTTTATCCTCCCAGACAAGTCTGGTACCAATTAACCGACCCCGGAGGGATGGAAGGCTTGGTTTTCTGGGCGAAATCCGATCTGAGATTTAACCAATGGATGGTGCGCATGGGAAGTGGCGCTAGACGCCTGCCTCTTCCTTCTATATTAGAACTTCATCTTTTATCCCGCTTAACATTAGATGGCATGATTTTCGCGGAGAATTCTTTATCCTTCTCAACGATAGATGGCGTGACCTTGTAGAAGTGCTGCATCACAATCGTGGGAACTAGTTGCATGTTCAAGGTGTTCAACCCTTTGGTGACAATGGCACCCACCGGTGGGTGCCACTATGTTGCCGCGTGGGACAATGGCACCCAATGGTGGGTGCCACCTTAAAATTTCCTTCTTTGCGCATTTAAAACATTTTCAACATTCCCAGTAATTATTAAGCAAGCTTCATATATCTTGTATAGCATGGATAACAGAACTGTTTGATAGAGCTAATTTGCACGAAATTTCACTGTGTGGCATCAGCTCGGCGGCATTTTGATCAAGGTTTTGCATTGTTAGACTGAAGATCAATCATCGATCGGGTGGGGATTTTCCCTTAGGGCATGTACCGTTGGGGTACAGGGCTCGCCTCAAAGTGAGTACGTTAGGGGCGGAGTCGATGCTCGCCGTGGGCGGCGCTGCGCCTTGAAAATATGGATTTTTGCGTAGAACTCTCATTAGGGTCGCAGGTATTGATTGGGTGCTGTTTTAAAAATGGAAATTCCTTCGACTCACACGCTATCGATCGATATCGATTGGAAATATCGGTTTTTGTCGTAGAAGGCTCGATTGGGGTTAGGGAGTCGCAGTATTGATTGGGTGTTGTCGTTAAAGTAGAAATTCCATAGGGTCACATGCTACAGATCGATATCGATTGAAAACATCGATTTACGCGCAAGGGGCTCGAATGAGATGCTGAATCATAGGCGGGGAACGGTCAACAGAATCGATGGCTCGTCGCGCCACCGCGTGCGGCCAATCGTGCGGCGAGGGGGCGGAGCCTTCAGGACGAGTGTTGTCTATATCGACTTCTGAGTAGGATGGCGATCTTCATACTCTCTCTTTGTGACTAGTAGGATGTTTTACAGCGTGAAACTTAAAGTGGGTAGACTTACTCCTCCAAACTATGATGACCGTGCCTTTCTAAAATACACTGTTCATCATTTTAACCACCTGTGATTCAATACTATTTGTTCTTTGGTAATTGCAGAGCTTAAGAACTGGAAATTCTTCTTTGACACGGTTTCCCTAACTTATATCTTGAATTATTCATATCAAATTTTAACTAACAGATGTAAGTGGTTATTAATAAACGAAAGAACTTCTTTCAGTTACCAAGACTTATGCTCTTCCAACCACTCCTTGAAAATGAGTAGCGAGTACTACCACGTGCTTACGAGGCAACAGAGCTGACGCTCGCTACTAGTTTCCAGTAAGAGTTATGTGGATGCTATGAACAAAAACTGTTGCATCGAGTCATATATACCGCGGCTTATCGCAACCTTTCTGGGGCTCTAAACAACAAATTCAAACGAAATCTCAATTGGATTCTCCTCACTGGACATTTCTGTTGTTTGTCCGAGCAATGAAGATCTTGTGCGACCTAGTCCTAAAGACAAGAGCCTGAGGCGAAGCCGCCAGCACCATACGTGTAATTGGTTATATCTGGGGAAAACAATGGTTACAGAACCTGTCCCAAGGTACTTTGCCGTGATGACTGCAACACTATGTTGACTCGAAACAATTCTTTTAATAGTCAACTATTATATATTCGCAGGAATAAGACCTAAAAATAGCTATTGCTTGCTATCATATGGTGTGGCTATCATATGGTTGACTACAACATTATCTAAAACATCCTTTTTGTTTGAACGAACCCAGAGTGAACGATTCATCCCGAACATCTTTTTTATGACCACATTCAAAAATTCAGCGTGTTGAGAGCGTGTAAGAGCTGAATCACGATTGCGCATCGAAGCAAATACCTCAATAGTTTGGCTTACAGCAAAAGGAAGAAGTCGAAACTTTGACTCTCAATTCTTTTAGACATCAGAATAATCAAGTTATTTGTCCAGGAAACACACCTAATCAGAGCAAAGATAGGATCACCTTACTGGTCGTCGTAGTTCTTTATTTTGTTCGCTACCACACGGTTCTCATAGAGAAAATGTGTTTTGTAAAATAATGGCGCTGTTTAGAGACACTGTGAGTGAAACTTGGTAGTAGTGTAGACAAATTATATTCATGTTTTGATCACAAAGCCCAAAAAGCTACATGCTTATTATAGATTTAGATAAGGAACAACTACAATATTAAGATAGCTAATGAAAGTGACTGTATCCTTGCTCCGAAGTAGAACACGTAGGGTTCAACAATTAGAAATTCCGCTGAACAGTCATTCACAATCACAGTCATCGGAATGCTCAGAAAGTCCCACGCCATTAGTACATCCGATATCTGGCAATGGACACGCCCACCCGCCGCGCCGTCGTGGCCACGCCTACTGGCGCGGCGATCCCATCGATTCTGTTGACACGGAGCCGATCGTAGCTGGATTACGGAGTGCGCGTTAAAAAGAATGAACTCAAACCGGAAGAAGTGACATAAGTTAACGGGTACTGCATAAAGGAGCAGATGGTAGGAATGCACGGCGTTAGCCGGGCATTCCTACTCGCAAAAAGGAGTAGAGCACGGCGTAGCCGGTCGATACGACCACTCAGTACTATGATTCGGCGCTTCCGCCGATTCCGTGCCTCTACTCTTTTTTGGGAGTAGGAATGCCCGGCTAACGCCGTGCATTCCTACCATCTGCTCCTTTATGCAGTACCCGTTAACTTATGTCACTTCTTCCGGTTTGAGTTCATTCTTTTTAACGCGCATCAGTACTCAGTAATATTTACATATACAGTAGTGGCCAGAAATTTATGAACAAACGGTTTTTCATGATTTCTCTTTTGAAGTCACTGCAACGTCTCCAAATTTGCAACAATTATTAACTACGTGTTTTATGATCCACACAGAAATTTCAACCTTCAGCTCAAATTTGGGTTTAGAAAATTTTAGATTTTTCGAAATTAATGAAGGCAGGTGAAAGATCACTTGATCCGTTTATTTGATTTAAATAATGTATAACCCAACAGAACAGTCAAGTAAACAGTCACTAACATTAAGCAAGTCTAGCACATTGCCCAGAACTCTCTAAAGTATTGGATACATAAACTGGATTTGAATGCGGGGTCAACTAATGAACTCACTCTCTAGTGGGGTCTCTCTCTGCGATCCCGTCTTTTCGTGGCTCTTTCACTGAGATACGCATCCATAGGTCCTCCCCTAGTGGTTCTGTAATGTTTGGCTCAAGAGTCTGGCCTGGCTGGTCTTTTAAAAGCACCCCATGCTGTCGAAACCACTCCTGCATGTGAGAGGCCCGATGCTTTGAGTCGCTGCTCTGCTGACAGACAAAGCCAGGTCGTGTGGCAGCCATGTCTACGGATACATAACATCTTCTAGAATCTAAGTCTATACTACGTATTCCTTAGTTCTCAAAGTCTAAGAAGAGCGCTCGCTGTGAAAGTGGGGGGGAGTTAGCGCAGAAGCGCGGTGGGTTGGACTACGTTCTTGAAAAAAAAAAAGGTTGACAGACAGAGTCTCTAAGACCGGTCATCTGGAATGACAAAAACATATTACTGATGCATGACAGCAAGGATACTAGTATTGTACGGCACCACGAGAGGGAACGTTTTGATCCAAAAAGAAACAGCTGCCAATTGTGAAACTTGGCGAAGGCTTGATAAGGTTGCCTTAGGAAAAAGTGAACTGGGAGCCCACGACTGAGGTAGCGATGAAGGCAGACGTTTGCTGTCATGTTTTGAAGGTGTCTTGTATCCGTAGGCATGGCTGCCGCCCGACCTGACTTTGTCTGTCAGCAGAGCAGCGACTCAAAGCATCGGGCCTCTCACATGCAGGAGTGGTTTCGACAGCATGGGGTGCTTTTAAAAGACCAGCCAGGCCAGACTCTTGAGCCAAACATTACAGAACCACTAGGGGAGGACCTACAAATTCGTATGTCAATGAAAGAGCCACGAAAAGACGGGACTACAGAGAGAGACCCCACTAGAGAGTGAGTTCATTAGTTGACCCCGCATTCAAATCCAGTTTATGTATCCAATACTTTAGAGAGTTCTGGGCAATGTGCTAGACTTGCTTAATGTTAGTGACTGTTTACTTGACTGTTCTGTTGGGTTATACATTATTTTTAAATCAAATAAACGGATCAAGTGATCTTTCACCTGCCTTCATTAATTTCGAAAAATCTAAAATTTTCTAAACCCAAATTTGAGCTGAAGGTTGAAATTTTCTGTGTGGATCATAAAACACGTAGTTAATAATTGTTGCAAATTTGGAGACGTTCCAGTGACTTTCAAAAGAGAAATCATGAAAAAACCGTTTGTTCATAAATTTCTGGCCACTACTGTATACGTGCCTCAGCCATAAGTTCTTGGAGTGGTGGACAATTTTATGAGCTTCTTGAGTACATAAGTCTCCCAAATAAACCATGTGATTTACACCACTTTTCCTACGTTTTCTTGCCACCATTCCACATCTATAGGAATGGATATCGATTTTCTGACGTTTATGTGTCATATATGTTGTGTCAGTGACATGATAAAGACTGCTAGTTTCAGCTGCAAAACTAACGACGCTGGTTCCATTACCAGATGGATCTTCATCGTCTGGATTAGTCTTCCTGTCAATAATCCTGTTCGTGGTAGCAGTCGCAGTGATTGCGAAGATTATCTATAGCAACAAGAAAAGGTACTTATCCATCACCTTGCTCTTAATTTCTTTTTCTATTATTTTATGGTGTTATTTACCTTTCCAGGCGAAGTGACTTGATCGGCGGTACAGCCCGCTGGAGATTAGCTGCGTCGCAACAAAGTGGAGCAGCACCTCAACAGACCGCCGCCAATTATGCTCCTATGGGTGGCGTGAGGCCAGCGAATGCTACAAATGGGTTGGACACCCCAGGTCCTGACAGACTGGATTGGGAGCGTCAGTTTTTCGACGACACTGAAGCTACGGTATGTTTCGTGGATTTAATTACGAGTGATGATACCAGGGAGGAAATATATTTTTTTTCAAAATTTCATGTATTATATGTGTGTATGTGTATACTGCTCAGCCTCTGATTTCTTGTTTACGCTTCATTTTCAAATTATAGCTCAATTATTTGCAGTCCTTTTCAATTCATGGTCTCTAACTTCTTCTATTTACACTATTACTGGAAGTAAGCAGAGATGATGCTATTTAGAGTTAGCTTCAAGGGTATAGCTTTTACGTTCATCCTTCGGTGATTCTGCACAAATTCCATCAGAAGCCTGAGTTTTCTAAGTGTAATGAAATTTTCAGGTTAACGTAAATGTATAGAGACCATATTACTGTAAGTTTTTACTCGTTGTGAAGTTCCAGTAAGTGTGGTATGCATGTGTCGAGAATATTGAGAATGCATGAATCGTCCCCAAAGGACTACATACTTCTGGTCGCTTACGATCCCCGCTGATTTCCTAGTATTTATTATCCTTAACTTGTTTGTACGGGGGGGGGGGGCAAAAAAAGACATTTTTTCTCCACATTCAGATGGATTCAGTCACACTTGCGCTCAATTCAACCCGAATGGTTCCAACTTAGTATTGAAGAAGCCAATTTCATTTTGAAAGAAAATCTTTCAATATTGGCTATCTACGTTGGCTGGTATCAGCAAAATTGCATGCTCGAGCTCAGTGGGGTCTTCAAAATCGGGGCCAAGGATTTTGTGTTACCATCACGATCCTTTGCTTTAAAAACCGTGTTCGAGGGGGGGGGTGCATAGTAGGGAACTATCCAACGGGAACTTGAATCGATTCACGAAATCACGTAAGAGCTTCAGGCTGAAGCAAGTTACGTAAGCCTCCTTGAGCTTGACGACGATGACAGATGACGTCATATTCTGAAGACGGTAAGGGCAGTGGAGGAGGGCCTGCGTCTACTTATAGCACGCGCGGGCCATTCAGGGAATACTTTGCTGGGTTACTTCCGTCAAGGACGGCAATTTCTGAAGAAAAAAAGGCCAAAGTGCGACATGGGCAAAATGTCTTTGCCTCTCCACTGTAATATTTGTGGTCCTGAATAGAATCTTTTTGGGCGCCGTTTATAAATGTAGGAATGTATAAATGTCCATGAAGTCCTTGACATTGGTTTTTATATAGTAGATTTCTGCTGGCGCATCATATGATATGACTGGCCTAGTGTCACGCGCGGATAAGGCCTAGCACATGCCTAGCTAGGATTAGGGTAATGGTCCGGATGGCGATGATTTCGATTGCGAATAGTTCTATTTCTTATTCAGGCTCAATATTCCGTGTGTAATTATTTGTAACTAGGTTATGTGGGGTGCAGTCTTCCACGGCGAAGAAGGTTTGGGAGCCTTGGATAGTGCTGAGTTAGGACTTTATACTTTATGCCTGGCTTTGGAGGTCTACAGGTGGAACGAGTGCAGTAGAAAGCACTAATCTTCTAGCCAATCGAAGCATAATGCGTTAGCACGTCAACATGTCTGAACGTTTAGCGGCGTCCACTTGCCCGGCAATTTTTTAGTTGGCGCGCAGCGTGTACTTCTGGCACATTTTTGCCCAGGTTTCCGTAACCTAAGCTGAGGAAAAGAAGGCACTGAAGTGTTTGGAGTTATTCTTTTGAGGCGCAGTGCATGTATTTGAGCTTTGAAAATGCGCTATAAAAGTCCTCCTTTCAAAATAAATTTTCTTTTAAGGTCCCATCTCGCCTGCAGCTGGATCTCAGCCGTACCTGAGCTTTCACCGACGAATGCTATCAATGGCACGGTATTGTTTGGATTACATCAAATATTCTCTGTGATTTTCTATTCAAATCCGTCTTCTTTAGCGTTGTAATACCTATTCTGTTGTGATTGTGTTTGTGTTGAAAGTACTCGGGTATTACGCGAAATTTTGCTTGAATTCCTATTGCCGTAGTATTACAAGGGTTCTCTTTCGATTGCTAATATGTGTTTGTTTTCATGTTTCCTCAGTGGAAACTCAGAACTTTATTGATTTTATTGATCGATTTCTGTGAATGGTTCTTTTCTCAAAGTATTTTTCTCCTGAACACTTTCAAGCATATTGGCTTTAAATTCTTCAAAAAGTCTTCCGTGAAAAGGTTTTATTGGATTTAATTTTTTTTTTCGAGGATTTCTATTGAAACTGTGACGAGCGGTGCTATTCAAAAAACGAAACGTTTAATAGGATACGAAAGTTTCATTACCATGATGTAATGGATCGATACATATTTCCTCTATTCTTCCTTTCAAAAAACGAGAAGAGCGTCGGGTGCAGACCAAACACCACAAGTGACGACGGCCTCCAAGTAAATCTGGTTAGTGGTTCATAGTGATAGCTGATTTTTGGTAAATGATAGTTGTAATTAGTGACAACTGATAGAATACAACTGCAACAGGCTAATCATTTCATTGGCAGAAAACATTTACATTTTGTGGAGGCCGTCGTCACTTGTGGTGTATGGTCTGCACCCGACGCTCTTCTCGTTTTTTTTGAAAGAGGAGTATATGTGCAAAGGTTGCAAGATCATCGAGTGTAAAAAAGGCCAAGTAGAATAATTTACTCATTTGTTTTATGTGCTCGGCACCTCTTTCCCCTCTTCTGTAGTAACGTGAATTTAAGAAAAAAATTAAATAGCTTTTCTGCAAAAGTAAATTGAAGTGAATTCCGACGCGGAATGCCTGGTTGTGGGTCGAAACATGCCGCTTGGCGTAAAGTAGTAGAACATACCTCGGGCGATGTATCGCAGCCTGCCTTCACCTAGAAAATAAGTGAAATTGATTTTTCTTGAGCGTGCTCGGCATTGAGGAGGGCCAGTGCTAGCTGGCGAAGCGACTCAGACTACACCAGTTGGATGGTCTTTTTTGTGCTAAGAAGATGCAGCAGGTGTAAGCTGCCAGGAAAGCCAGTTTCAAGCCAATTGTATGGTCCGCCGGGATTGGTGCAGCATGTTTCTTGAATAGCACTGCAGAAAGTAGTTGAATATGCAGTACGTTTTCCTTAAAATCAGTAGCCGTGGAGAGGTTATTCATTTTCTTTTGTAAAAGTTCTTTAATGCAGTATTAGAATCATAAAGGTATATTTTGTTCTCCTTTTCATTTCATTCCAAAGCGTTTTCATTGAGTTTCTAATAGAATGGAATGGCAAGGTTTTATCAGTCCATTTATTATCAATCTGTGATCAAATCCTATTGCTGAATATGTGGTAGCAGCTACGGTATACTGTAGAGGCGAGAAATGTCATTTATTGTAGGATTGAATGTTTGGCATAATAAAATGTTGGTAATACGGGTGTTTCATTGTGTAATTCACCGAGACTTTTTTTCAAAGCTTATTACTTCAGAGTGGCCATGATTTGTCTCCCAGCGTTTCATTGCATTAGGTAATGAAAAAAAAAAACGACGAGAAAATCAGCGGAACACTCGAAAATTAGAGGCGCGTATCTTTGTGAGGGGTGGACGCCAAGTCTGTGTTGAACGAAAGAAGCGGAAGTGCGCCCCTAGTATGCAGCGAGTGCAGAGACAAGCGAGACGCCGAGGGCATCAACACATTCATACGATGGTGTGCGTATACCAAGCCTTAAAGGAGGAATTCACGATTAGAATGAAGGTCGAAGAAAGGGAAACTGACCTAGTTGAGGGACCCACGGACCTCCTGAGGGTGCGAACTGACGCGCAATTCGCATGGAAAAATTTGACCTCGGCGACCTATCATGCCTCAAAGCTGGCGGGTCCGGCGATCTCCGCCCACCGATCATCTGATCACTCGCCGTAGTTCAATACGTGGCGAGTGATTAGATAGCTGAGAGAGCGTAGTGTTGAAGAGGGCACAGCGATGAGAGTCGCATCAATGCTCGAATCAACGGGCAAGGAAGGGGTCCCATTTCTCGGGTTCTGGGCCGTTTCTCATGGTTCTTCCTTCTTTCGTGTACCACTCACCATCCCTAGGTTAATTTGAAATGGGTTGCTTTTTCATCGTGAATTCGTCCTTTAAGCATACCGGTCCAGCGGTGTGTTCAATTTTTGTACTTGGTTAAATTTGTTTATGGTCTCAATATTCAAGTCGGCCGGCTCGAATCCATCTCCCCAGGCTGTGCATGCGCATTCACAGCTCCATTCGAAGTCGTAGAGTCATTCGAAATCCGAGGGTCAGCGGCTTGTGCGACCATTCCTTCCTCCCTCTCGCAAATTGGCCTATGCAACCTCTACCGTCTCCATTGTCGCCGCCCCGGACTTGTGGTCCAGGTGCAGCCCCAACCAGTACAATAGTGAGCACAAAGCCATCCGTACTGCCTTGTGTTCTGAGAAGGGGGCAAGCGCGCAATCTTTTTTCCTTCAGGGCCAAGCGCACTTCGTTTCAAAATGGTTTTGTGCAAATTTGAGGCACCAACCAACCATGTTTCATTTCGCTGAATCGGTCAAATAGCAGTACCAAAAAAGAAGCATAAGGTACTGTTAAGGGTTCGATCCCCCGTGGCGACTAAATTTTGCATTTGGGTTGGCGCCTACGGTTTGGTGCCAAATCGCGCTAAATATCAAAATCAGATGTCAAATTCATCGTCAGGACCATTTTGAAGCCAACAAGTGGCCGCCAACCTTGATTGCAAAATTTAGTCGCCGCGAGGGATTGAACCATCAAGAGTATTATTCACCACTTTTTTGGTACTACTAAAACCGTTCGCGCGCCTGCCTCTAAAAGAACTCTCCATTGTTGCTCACATAACCTAACTGCTCACCCACCGAATCATGTCGCGCTTATCCAGGCCCGTCCGGAGTCGTATGCGACTGGCAAGTGTTTCATTACTTCTGCCTAGAAGTTCGCTAGGGGGAAAATTTATTTGGCAACGTTCTGGTCGTCTTTCAAGCGCCTAAATGTGATTGAGAGGGAAGTGTATCTTGCACACCATCAGCGTTGGCCTTCTTACGGTTTCACAACTTCGGAGGAACGCAATGAAAAATCATCCAAAGCCGAAAAGAATGAGTTACTGTTTCACAAGAATGTGGGTTTGTGAAGCAAAACTTTCGCCGCGCAGGCCGGGACAGAACCCGCACCCCTCGGCTGAGTCTACTCTCTCCATCGCGTGATCTGGTAACATACGCTCTTACCACTTAGCATCAAACACGGTTAACACCTCATAGCGTATTATACGAATAAATAGGCACCTGCAACGTCTAATAAATGAAATAAATAAACAAATAAATAAATAAGTAAATTTGGAGATTAAAAGAGTAAACTTGCCAGATAGATTATTTAGCGTCAAAGTTAATTTGACTTATACTTTGGCATTACGACGAGTTCTTGATCATTATAAATTCCATGAATCTGTGTCTGTGCAAAGATTCTGGTCCAATGGATTTCACTTAGGGGTTTCCTCTTTATGGAAAGAGCACGCTTCTGCCATCGGCTTATAGATGTTACGGTGATGTTCAATATTTGGGAGTGCACAATGCGCCTGAAATTTGCCTTATCGCGTTGAAATATCATGTGGCAGTCGCAATTCAGTCCGGTGGCCACGACCGAGTTGTCTAAAAGGCTGGAAGGCGTCGCTAGCAACCCACCGTTGGCTTGGGATCCCCGATCCCATCTTCTCCGCCCTTCAAACTTTCTACCTGGGGCCGGGTGCAGCAAGCCCCAACGAGGGGATGGGTCCCCTAAACTCTGCATCTCTGGACTCTTCCCCTATTCTTAACCACGAGAGTTGCGTCATCGACAGAGTGGAGACACAGAACTTTGGGGACCCATCCCCTCGTTGGGGCTTGCTGCACCCGGCCCCTGGTGACCAGGCTGGATAGAGTGAAGTTTGGGAGTACGTCGCGTAAAAGTGATTCTCGCTTAAAACATTTCACCACATGCACCGAATTGGGACGGATGCGTGGCGCCAAAGACAGATTAGCCTGCAACGATCTCTGTACCCTTTACTTTTGAAATATTCCCTGAACGGATCATGAGCCTTCTATAAATTAATGCCAATCCACATGGTACCTCAACGTCACGATAGCGCAACCGAGGTCTTCCACAATGTTTCACTGCTTGCCACCAGCGAAGATCTGCCAAACAATGACGTTTTCTTCAAGTTTTAAATCCAAAATGTATGCAGGCCAACCCATAACATGAGGGCGGAAGTGGTGCAGTGACAAGTGGCGCGCTCACCACGCGCGCGCCACGCGAGCGGTCCGGGATCAAATCCTGGGTCGTGAGTCGCCCGGGCCAACCAAGCCTTCCATCCCTCCGGGGTCGGTTAATTGGTACCAGACTTGTCTGGGAGGATAAAAACACTGACTTGAACATCGGCTGGCCCCCGCAAGTCATTGTATAGGCCACATCGCATTCAAACGCCACTGCGAATGTACAAATGGAAGTAGAATGCGTGCCGCATCCCAAAAAGGGATTGATCAACGGCAAATGCTTTATCCTTTACCAGATTAGTCCCCCGTCAACCGCCGGGACCTTCCTTTCCTGCGCAAGCTTTCTATCCTCCGCTATGGTCCCTTCCTCCTGTGACACCAACACCTCCTGGAAGTGACGCGTATGCAACACAATGGTGTTTCATACAGTAGAAGGGACACAATCATGATATGACGGTAGATTTTTCGCTTCCCTTCCTCATCCTCCCTTCCTCTCTCCACTGCCCTCCAGCTGCCACTGCAGCACCATGTGGAATGAACGGAAGTGTGCTAAGCAGGTGTTTATATAGCCCTAAGAGTGTTATCACAACTATCCTGCTACAAAACATTGATATCTCAAATCCTGTAAGCTACCCGATTTGTTATCGGTTTGTTTATCCCATGAGCTTCCTTCTCACTCACTTCATTTTGCGGACGGACACACATACATACATACACACGCACACACACACACACACACACGCACACACACACATACAGATACACAAACCGACACACAAAGTTAGCGCTTTATATAATAGAAGGATTTTAACCCATTAACATTAATCTTCGTCTGATGCTGACCGTCTTAGCGAATCGGCTGCAGTGGATGGTGGCTTTGTCGTGAACAAAGATGCAATCCTACCGTGATCTTCACTTAGAGACGAGCACACGAAAATGAATCATCCAAAACAACACCCTGTTTGGTTGCCAGGTCATAAAATAACACAACCTGCACAATGTAGCCCAAGTGTCTGAGATCCGTCCAGCGACCGGTCTCACAACTGAAGACGCAGTGATCTTTTCTGGGTCCTTGCATCCCTATGAATATCCGCATCGAGTCACGTTTTCCTTTGTTCCTATTGAAAAAGGGTCTAAAGCCCCTGGGTTTGGGGGAGGGCAGCCCGCGCGCGGCGCCTGTTCGTTCTGCTCCCTTAAAGGAATCTTCCACGGACCATGGACCAGTGGGCGGGACCGGAAGTTTTTGTGACGAAATGCATGGTAGGTACGGATCCACGTGTCGAACGCACGAACGTGAACAGGATTCACTTCAAACCTTCCCATGAACGTGGATCCGTACCTACCATGCATTTCGTCGCAAAACCACTTCCGGTCCCGCCCACTGGTCCATGGTCCGTGGAAGATTCCTTTAAGACTCCCAGTACGACGATGGCGCGTATTTCGAAGCTGCCACGTGGCGACGAAATAGTAACTGCCTCTTGGACTAAGCCT
This sequence comes from Ostertagia ostertagi, assembly GCA_036418205.1. Classification (NCBI taxonomy): domain Eukaryota; kingdom Metazoa; phylum Nematoda; class Chromadorea; order Rhabditida; family Trichostrongylidae; genus Ostertagia; species Ostertagia ostertagi. The sequence goes on from MU893901.1 coordinate 14,806, forward strand.
TAGAGGAAACAGACAGCAGCAAGAGCCGGCCGATGTCAGACCTTTGCGAATCGGTGCCAGACAATCGCTCGCGCTCGTCCGCCACATCGCAAAATCTAGACATCAGGCTCAGCGCTAAAGGACGGGGGCCGCCGCATGGTCCACGGCGCCCACACCACATAGCACTGAAAAAACAACCTTAATTCAATAACGCATTAGTCCCCGTCGAACCTCAGTTCATTTTCATGCTCCTACGATTAGTTCGAGCGAGCTTTTCCACTCCTTGGTGGAGAAAGCTCGTAACGAAACTCCCTGACGTGTTTCTGTTATCACAGCCTGGAGGCTAACATTTGCGCCGTCACTGTTAGACCACGTGTTTTCATCTCGTTATATACCTTGATTTTGCAATCTTCTGTGTACGTTGTTTGAAATTTTTCCCACTTCTGCATCTATCAAAGCCCCAAGTCCCCCACCAGCGTAATCCAACCGTAGTTTTGCAGCCGTCACTCTCGGCTTTTCAAAGGTCAATAGGCTGTCGGAAGACCCGCCACAGAAGAGTACGAATATTCACAGCTTCAGTCCGAAAGGAATCGAAAGCAGAAGAAGGCTGGAGGATGGCAGGCGATGGGTATGTTTGAGCTCTTTCTTGGATGCTGCTAATCAGTAAGTTCTTGCCCTCTTTAAGGACTGGACCATACCGTTTTCAAAGCAATAGAAAAGAAAGGATTCAAGCAGCCGACTCCTATTCAGGTGGTCATTTCTATTGCCGTTCACTGTCGCTTTGTTTATTTCTGTTGTTTTCGCAGCTCGAAAACCAATCCCATGCAATCCCTTGATGGCAAAGACTGTCGTGGCACACTGTCCCTCCGCACAAGGTGCGTCCTGCACAACAGTTTTGTAAAATGATAGCCAAACAATAAGCTTGGCCCACTAACCAGGAAGGTCTTTCAGGACATGGAGCCCTTTTTGAAAACGGTTTTTTGCATGATAAAGGGGCACATGCATGGAGTACAAAACTAGGCTCCATTTTTTCTGAGCGGCCCTCCTAATGCCAAAAAAGGTATGAAAAATCGGTCGAGGGATCGGTCCCGGCTGATGACAAAATTTTGCATTTCATGTTAGCGCATGTTAAATAACTCCAAATGTTACCGCCGATAAAAATAGGTACTGTTCTTACAATCAGGGTCATCATCAACCTTTCTGATTAGCTTTCTGCCCAGAATTGGGGCGAAAATTGTATGGCGCTAAAGCGGCGCCGAGTTGGTGCCCGAGGAGGCTAAAATGGCGCAATATCGCGCCTCCATCAAAAATGGACGTCAGATTCGTAATCAGCGCCTATAATTACCCTTATAGCCGCAGTTTTAGAGAAGATCAAGATTTCGGCCCGAATTCAAAAATTGGGCCATGGGTAAGCCCATAGTCAGTACGGCATGCACGCTTCCCACTTGGAGACAGCTTCGAGATGATAGCAAACGGTACGTTTTGTTGTTAGTTACAGTTCCACCGCAGTTCCTGCCCATGGGACAATCTGGCATCACCCCTTGATCTGGTCAAGGGCCTGGGTGGGCACTGGCTACGTCGACGAGCATCCCGGCCGTTCCTCAACGCCGGCAATCTGCCTTCAAGAGAAATGGAGTAGGTGTTCCTTGCGAAGAAAATGACAACTTCACTTTTCTGGCGTTCGTTAGATGCAGTTGGTGTGATCCGCGCCTGTGATTCAGATGCTTCATTGAGTTTTACCATAACTGCTAGTTATTTATTGCTTGTAAACGGAATTTCGTACACAACTGAAAAACATGGTACTACGAAATATCGCAGAATTGTGGGAGAAAGTTCTTGGAAATGACACCTATAGGCTTTAAGTTTACGCGCAAACGCTGCGAAGCACATGTAAATGCAGAAAAGTGATAATCGGAAAAATGCAAAAATCCGAGCATGGAGGGGAATCGAACCAACAACTTCGAACAAACCGTGCCAACCAGAGTCCATCACGCTATCCACTCGACCATCCGACCACCGCTGTACATGAATGTCAACGACTCTGATGAAACTTCCTTGTGCTTTTGAGCACTTATTATATACAATTTTTGGTATTGGCTTTATTCCACGCTGTTTTCAACGTTCAGGTGAAGAAAACCTTCTATTGTGCGTCCACTTAACATAACGAGTGATATAAACCACGTTGAAGGTGTGAAAACTCCGATTTCTGAAGAAATTTTTTTCACTCCTTTTTTGGCATTCAGAGGGCCGCTCAGAAAAAATGGAGCCTAGTTTTGTACTCCATGCATGTGCCCCTTTATCATGCAAAAAACCGTTTTCAAAAAGGGCTCCATGTCCTGAAAGACCTTCCTGGTAAGGGTGGTCTATTCCAGTTAGGGGGCATCATGATGCAGTTTCTCGGCGAGCTAATGTAAACTCGAACATTCCAGCTTCTCACGCATGTCAAGTGACTGCCCACACCCCCACCCCCCTAGGCTGGCTACACTCCCCCTGGCTCAGAGTTACCGTAGCTTTTTGGGAGTCACCGCACCATGATGCCCCCCTAACTGGAATAGACCCTAAGGCCGCTTTTCATCTTTTTCTTGCAGTGCGAGTGTGGAGTACATAAGTATCGGTCAGGTAGTGCACGATCGTATGGTCGATATACATCTACCTCCATTGTAAGATGGTGGCAAAGTATGAGCGTGGCCCAAAACGCAATTTCAAATAGAATGCCCTCGGCGGCTTCATGTTGTGAAAAGCCGTGTTTACTTGCGTCATCTCTGGGCCTTAATCTTTAGAAGGCACCATTATTTTTCGAGGCACTTCCTG
>MU893905.1:0-14309 GCA_036418205.1 Ostertagia ostertagi
ATTGCGTAAATCTCGCAAAGACAGGCTTAGGGACAAAATAGGTGTGGAAAAGCGTTTTTTAATGGGGTTGGAAGAGGGGAGTAGTTTGGAAAAGAATAAGAAAGCAAGAGAAACCTCGGTCTGTGCGCTCCGAGTATGAACCCGTCTATTTCAGCCGCATCCCACCTTGGCATTAAGAAAGGGCGTGTCGGGCGAGTTTGACGAGCTCAGTTCTAGTTGCTCCAGTGCCAATGACCTTGAACCACAAAGCCGCTGCCGCAACTACGCCTGTCGTCAGCGTCACGTGGCAAAAGGCTGCGGAAGGCATGAAGGCTGAAGGGGTGTTTACGGGTCGAGCGAGCTTTTTGCGCTTTTATCGAGCGCGTTTATGTCGCCAAAAAGGACGCGACATCAACGCTTGTCTCTACGCTCACGTATGCACTGCAAGCAGTGCCTATAGTAAGTCTGAGGGCGGTGCCTTAAAATTCGCGATTTACCTATTTAGACCTCGGGCTCTGCCAGAGGTATACACAACTGCTGATTCATTGGGCAGAACTTGATAGTAATGGAGATTACTGATCAATTTTTTGTGAATTCTTCTACAAAACTGCTCTTTCCATCGCATTCGGACTTCTCAAACACCCTAAAACAGGATGTGCTGCCTACCTATGTACACGGGGGGGGGGGGGGCAAAAAAAAAAGAGTCACTCTACTCACATTCAAAACAGAATTAATTACACTTTGCCAAAACCAAACCGAATGAGCTCAATTGCATATTGAAGAGCACATTCTATTCTATCAAAAACATTGCATAGTGGCCTTCTAAACCGACGACACCAGAAGATTTTCCCACGGAAACATGGTTCGCGGTACGAGCTCAACGGGGGTCGAGAAACCATAGATGATTACGACGTCTCTGAAACGCTGGTCAAAAGCCATTTTGCATAGTCAGAGCTAGTGTCTCTAAGAAGTCATTCACCAGTTATCCGATTGAAGAATTTATGTAGCAGCTTCAGAATGGAGCGATTATTGTAGGCCTCCTTAAGCTCGACGGTGATGACAGATGACGTCATATTCTGGAGACGGTGAACGCAGCGAAGGTGGGCCTGATTCTGCTTATGGGGGACATCTAAGGAATAATTTGCCGTATAACTCCCAATAACAGCGGCATCCTTTGCGACGAAAAGTTTGATGATATGCGCCATGGGCAAAGTGACTCTTTTTTTTGCCCTCCCCCCCCCCTGTAGAAGCTTCAACCAACCAATTAATAATGACATGGATAAGCCCGACAATATTAGCCTGTCAAATATCACACAAATATCACATATAAATCTTGGAACCAACGAGCACAGCTCTCGAAAATATTAGAAGCCGAGGATTCCTCTTTAGGGTTGTGCTTGGGTCCTGGGATAGGTCGTATTCAGAAGAGCGTAGAATCTGCGTGCCAAGTTTCACTAAGGTTCCCTGCTCGATGCTCGTGTGTTGGGTACATTGGCAGGGTAGCTTCAACCTCATTATCGTCAATGCATTGGACCCTGGTGACGCTGTACTTCTGCGGCCCCTCATTGCGCGCTCTTGTATGAGACAAAATGGAGGGTTATGCATATGTTGGCGGAGATTTAGTCCACACCCCATGCACTTGGCTCAGGCTCACCCAGGATAAAAATGCCCTGATAACAATATTTCACCTGTGCAATCCATTTCACGGCCACTTTTTTAGGTCTGCGTAGCAAAGCGCAATCCTGCGCGGTGTAACAGGCAAAACAAAGAAAAACACTAATCACGTACGACAATGCTATGAAAACTCCAAGTCACTGGCAAAGTTTTGGGGTTAAACCGCAAATCACGGGCATGTGCTTCAAAAATTCATTTATTGACATTTAAAATAAAAAATCAACACAATTTCTGATGTATAAATACAATGTGCACAAAATTGTTCCAGCTGTAAACTTACATCTCAGAAAACACCTAAATCAAAAAAAAATGCATGCGAATTTCAGAAGTGTTGGAGGGGTACAAAATATGAAGGCCCATGAGATTCCATGCACTGCTTTCTATGTAAGACTAGACGTTGTCTTCAGTGTGAATATAGAAGCAAATGTAGCTGGAGGGGGGTGGTGAGCTTTAAGGTTACATCAGCTGGTGCCGAGTACAGCGTCTTACATTAGTTTTTGCAAGAGAAGGAAGCACCGGAATGACTGAAAGATTTCCTAGTGCGAGAAGGGGTCCAGGCCACTATGAGTTCCCTGAATATCGAAAGCTGAGGTATGTGCTTTTCGCAAATCGACTACGTCGGGCCTTCTACACTGTTCTACGCCTTCTAATAACGCACCCCCCCCCTCAAGCTACGCTTTGGCCCTAAATTTAACTTCTTCAAAAAGCAGCTATACTGTTCCTTCTTTCAAAATCGACCCTAGCAGGCAGCACAATGCAATATTATAGTTAACTAATAGTGACATGAGTGACGTGAGTAGTGTTGTACTGAGGAGGGTCGTGGTCGATATGCGTTATAGATTTGGTGTATGCCGACGGCGGTGTATAGGGAGGTGGAGACTCTGAAAAAAATACATAAGCGAGAAAAAACTATTTAGGACGAAAAACCTATAGCCGCTTAGATGACGGCAAGTTCAAACTCCAAATGTGAGGTGAATTTGTGCCTCTGCCACACCCTCTGTGCGACTGATAGATGTCACGTCCGAGCAGGGGATACCCTAAAGTTGCGCCAAGTTCAGAGCTCGACCGAGTTTTGGATGTAGTCCCTCCACTGAATCCCAAGCCCCGATCGGTCTTCTCCATTCGTCATAACTGTCTCTGTTGTGTCTGAACTCTGCCAACCACCTGCCACATGTCGCTAATTACGACGTCCAGAATTCTCTCCACCCGGGTTGCGCCCTTAAAGTGTCGATCTGCTGATGCAGGCGATTTAATCAAGCAGCAGCAAAAACAATCCATGTACATAAGTAATTTGAAAAATACGTCACAGATTCTACCTTTATTCGAGATAGTGTTGGCAGATGGATTGTACTAAGCTACTGCATCATCTGGCGATCCTAACCCAGACCCGTGAACCGGAATTGGGGTTAGCTGCCCCTACCTATCGCCTGCCTAGATGGTTATGATTCCTATTTACCCGAGTAATACATAACAGTAGGCTGTAATGAAAACCTGCATCTACTCCATTTTAATAGGAAAGCCGATGCAAATTTTTGAAAGGAAATCAGAACACATTCAAAAGAATGAAGTGAAATCTGTAACCTCTTTTATTAGTGGTCACTATGAACGGTCCAAGACATCTGCTACACCTTCGCACGAAACAGTCCATTCCTGCTACAGCAATAAATGTGAATATAACCACCAGCAGAAGTATGGATAGAACCACCATTTGCACCTCTTCATGTGTCCAGCTTTCTAAATAATCCATTCAACACCGATTTATCACCGTGATGGAGGATTATGAGCATGTGGAAAAGAAAGTGAAAATATCAGAAAATGGAATGAATACGAATATCGAGATAGTGAGTTTTGTTTAGAGTGTGCTGGCGTCTGCCGCTTGTGGGGCAATGGCCACAATTCGCCTGTCTTCGCTTTCGAAGGTTCTGTCATAGGACAACAGGTATGTTCTCGTGGGTAGTAATGCAGCCAGCTATAAGGCCGAGTTTCCCATGAGACAAGACCAACAGACTGCTTCTCATCGCTGCTTGAAATTCTGGGTGAGAGCAAGGACTTAAAGGCATACCCCAGGATCACATTGGTGTGGCCCTTGTGCACGAATGTGAATGTATTGGTGGGAAGTGGGCCGGCAGTAAAGAAAAAAGGAAAAGAATCCGTCAAAAACGCTTAGGTTAAGGGCTCACTCACCTTCCTAATCGGCTGTGCTAAGGGAATGAGAGACTAAGCGCGGAGAGGAGAGTATGAGGCGAGAGAGCACTACAGATGAGAGAGCGCCAGACAACAGCCTGATAAGAAAAAAGTCTGCAGCTTGGGCAGCTTACTTTGCAAGGCCTAAGCGCTCTTATCGGTCGGTCTTCGTGCACGAGGACGCCACATCTGTGATTGTCCTCTAGGGTTCTATACTAGTGACCGAAGAGAAGCGTTCACACGAACGAACTCTGCCTGTCGTCTCTTCAACATCAAATTAGCCAAAACATGACTGAGCACCCAAAGTGAAGATGGATTTTTTTTCGCGTCTAGTTCCATTCCAAATCGTAGTGGCATCTGAATGCAACTCGACTAGAAAGTGAACATGCCAATCCTCAAAGGCGATTTCGATGTCATTTATCCACCTTTGCAACAGTGGAATAATCTCTTGGCCTGGACGGCGTGTGTTCTGGTCCTTGCTTCTGGCAAGGGAGGTCTTTCAGGGCAAGCGTGCTTTTCAAAACGGTTCCTGCATATTGTAGGGACGCATGTAGGGAACACAAAACCATGTTTCATTTTCGCTGAACGGTTTTAGCAGTACCAAAAAAGAAGTAAGGTACTGTTATGGTTCGATCCCCCGTGGCGACTAAATTTTGCATTTGGGTTGGCGCCTACGGTTGGTGCCAAATCGCGCTAAATGTCAAAATCAGATGTCAATTCATCGTCAGGACCATTGAAGCCAACAAGTGGCCGCCAACCTTGAATGCAAAATTTAGTCGCCACGGGGGATCGAACCATGGATATTACTACTACAACCGTTCAGTCAAAACGAAACATGGTTTTGTGGTTCGCACATGCGTCCCTACAATAAGCAAGGAAACCGAGCGAGTACATATTGACGCATCGGCACTGGTGGAGTTGAGGTGAGTAACCTATTGTGGTAGATTCCGCTCGGTTCATAAGAGTGGGTGACACTTGGCCAAATGCCAATTCATGTTAGGCGGGTAAGCAGCATTGATTGTTTCGGAACGCTTTCAGGCCTTTGACAACGACGAATTTGTCGAAACGTTAGGCTGAATAAAAATTCCACCATACTAAACCTGTTTGGCATAATAGCAACAACTAACTGTTCAAGCGGGAAACCGTTTTGAAAAAGGGCGGCTTGCCCTGAAAGAGCCCCCCTTGTAAGCAGTGGACGTGGTAGGCAACACTGCTTGCCGCTTCACTACTTCGGCCGTGGGAGCATTGATATGAAGTGATTTCTTCCGATGATCAGCCGAAAACGAACAATGGAAACATTCTCAATTTTGGCGGCTATGAGAAATGATGTGATGGGCACCCAAATCTATGTATGCAGTTAGCAATAGTTCAGGATTTTGTGAAAACGAACTAATATGTGATGCAGGGGCCTTGAAGGAGGAAAGAAAGAAAGCTAAGCTCCAGATCAATCATCAGTGCGGAGGAGGCCAGACTGATGATAAGAAAGATAGGTAGTAGTTTAGAAAGGCAGGAAAATAGATTGGAAATGAAACTTACCCTCTGCTTCTTTGTTGAGCTGATTGATCTCGTAAATTTCGGCGTCAGTGAGATTGTAATTAGTTAACAGGAATCGGAAGGAATCGGAACGGCATTCCTGGAAACAGCAAAAGTTTGCAGAAATTCACTTAATGCACTTAGAGGCACCCTCATCAGCATAAGATCATGTTTGACATAAGGATATTCAAAAATGATCACTGGATCGAGTTAGGTAGCAGTTAGAACCAAGGGGCACGATCAGGAAAGCCAAGAGCTAAGCCTGTACCAGACAGATCCCTGCAGGTGACGTTGCTCACAATTTTGACAGAATACTGTACTTTCTGAGCTACAGGAAACGATAGCCTGCTGTAGAAGGTAAAATATGCAGCCAAAATCCTCCACGATGGGCCACAGTGTCCCGCGGCTTTTGTGAACGGCACCGTATCCACTATTCAACCGTGATCGTATTACCGTAATTCTAACAGATACGGTGCACAGTAAGGACCATAAGAAGGCGCAGTATACCGTAAAAGGTGAACGTGAAGTAAACCATGCAAAATTGTTCTCGATTGGCCACAAATTCCCGGTAGCTTTCCGTGAACGGCACCGTATCCAGCACTTAACTTGACCGTATCCGTTTTTTAAACAGATACTGTACCTAAGACCCTAAGAAACTACAGAACAGTGTAGAAACTTAAGTATCCATGGAACCGCCATGCCGTGCTTTCTGCTAAACCAGACCGTATCCAAGCCACACAGCTGTTTACCGTATTTAGAACAGATACCAGATATCCACTACAGTGAGCTACAGGAAATCACAGCTTACTGTAGAAGAAGATACAATCAAAATACTTCAACATCAAAAATTCTATAGATAGGCTTTCTGTGACTGTAACCGTATCCAGATGACACAATCTAGACAATACTAACCGTATTCCGAACGTTTTTCACTTCAAAAGGACCACACTGTTTGAAGATGGCGGCTTCTTTAAACGATGGCGTTCCGGCACTCTTCAACGCGGCGGATAGCGCAAAAGTTCGATTCGCTTTGGCGCGACGCTCATCCAGCTCGATTCGGCAATATGACATCGGCCTAGTTAAGCTGCAGCTATACGTGCAAGAGGTGGAAATCTTCCCACGGTTACCCACGGTTTTCCGCAGCTTTCGTAAGCGGCGCCGCATCCGGCATATGACCTTGACCGTATTGGAAAAAGGATAAAGCATTTGCCGTTGATCAATCCCTTTTTGGGATGCGGCACGCATTCTACTTCCATTTGTACATTCGTAGTGGCGTTTGAATGCGATGTGGCCTATACAATGACTTGCGGGGGCCAGCCGATGTACAAGTCAGTGTTTTTATCCTCCCAGACAAGTCTGGTACCAAACTAATCGACCTAGAGAAAGGATTGGTCGGCTTTCGACGACGCACGGCCTAGAATTCAATCCCAGCCTAAAGCATACATTCAGAATCGCCTACTGAAAGCCACAAATTTCTGTAGCTATCCGTGGCCAGTACCATATAGAGCATACAGTTTTGGACCGTATTGCCGTATTTCAATCAGATACGATATCCACTGCAGTAAGCTAAGGAAACTATGGCTTACTGTGTGCAAGTATCCAATCAAAATCGTTGAAGGTTAGCCACAATTTCACGTGGCTTGCTGAAAAGGTACCGTATCCAAAGTTCAGCTTTGATGTTTTACGGTGCCTTCTACAGAGAGTTACAGTATCCTGTAGTTACAGTGAAAAGCAGCATATCCAGTTGAGATGGCTTCCGCTTGTGTACATGCCACATATTGGGTAAAATTCGCGAAACCGTTCTCAATTCTCAGTTTTAAAACAATTTTCGACACTTGAATGAAAGCAGGACATTGACGAATGTGGAGTTTCTGAGTGCACGCTGTGCGATGTACGGCATTCAATCACACTTCAAGGCACGGGTCAGGATAAGACACTTATAGGAATTGTTTCCATCACCAATCACTAATGGTCTGGGCTGCACTCAGAGGTGGAGGCGCAACGCCTCAATCGAGATGGCGCGGCCACAAGGCCCCTGGCGTACTATTTACAGCGATAGCTGGCTTGCATCAGCTATGCCCGCCCACCTCCGGAAGTGGTGCGTGGCTGGCATAACGTGTGAAATCAGCTAGGTTGATTGCCGTATCAACCGATGGAACGGCTGGCATATCCGGAAAACTCGTTTGGACGTGCCTCTCCCCAAGCCAGCCTCCTTCACTGCTAGTGGGAGGGGTTTTCGGCCTTGTCGACGGTTTTTCTCAGTTTTTTCTCCACTGTCGTTCCACTTCGCATCTCTATACTCAGTTTCAGTCGCCATAATACCCCATTGAGCCCGACTTTTGCCTTTAATCCAATTTACCACAACCTAACTTGAACTTGACCCTCGAAAGGGCTAACGAACCAATGTCGCCTGTCCGCTCGCAAGAGTCAAACAGGGAGGGGGAGAGAACAGGGCCCATGGTGGATTGAGCATCAGCTTTTTGACAGAGATGCAAAGAAAAAACTTGGTAGAAGTGAGGGAATTTTTTAATTTAATAATGTCCCTACCCCCCACCTACAACACTCGAGAATCCTCCCGCTTGGCCGCATGAAATGTGAAGGATTGAAATATTTCAATGGGTTCAGAAAATGCAGAAACGATTGCAAGCGGAGGGTAGTAGCGCAAGAATTTTGAAATTGAAATGCTCAAGCTCGTCAACTGGCACTGACGAAAATAGCAGGACGAGGCATTATCAACTGGGTCTTGAAAGTGTTACGCCAATGTGGAAATGTGGAGGAAGTTTGTGTCCGCTAGTTTAAAGGCAAATTCCGGGATTGAACTGGTGCTATGAGGCGCTCTGTAGTGATAGCTTAGCTGCGGAACGACCTGAAAGTGGAAAGGAAAGCAAGAGAAATCTTTGGGAACGCTGAAATTAAGGTTTACCCTTTAATAGGGTCGGATGTGGTACGATGGCGAGAAAGGGTGGTCAAAGAAGACAAAATACGCGAGAGAGCACGTCGTTTGAGAGAGCACGCTGATCTCTACATCAATGCACGCTGATCTCACCACCTCTCGCGGTGGGTGGGAAGCGTTGGAACTTGGGTCGATGGTTGCAGGCCCGTAAGGATTAGCGCCCTAACCGCGCAATTTTTGCGACGAAGCTGGAGTGATCTAGGTAGTTACAGACCTTACAATTTCCCCGTGGTATCCCTCCTGCTAGTCGGGCCAATCCCGGGGTTTGCCTTTAAGTCGCACTGCCATTAGAGGACTAAGTGGTAGAGCATTTGAAGTTGATCAGTTCCTCTTCTGGGATGTACACTATCCATTCTCCCATTTAGCGCAGTGGGTTAAATGCGAAATGTGATGCCTGTTCAATGAGTTGCTAAGGATACTCGATATACAAGTCAATGTTTTTGCCCTCTCAGGGTTGAACAATCCCCTCAACCGCTGACCGATCCCGGAGACATGAAAGCCTTGGTCCGCTCATGCAGCTCGACCCATTTGAATCTCATACAACACCAATGACCTCCAAGGGTCATTTTTTAATAGATCTCAGGTGGATCGAGAAATTCCTCTCCCATTTCCTGTTTCATTTTTGAGCCACACTGATATCGCTTGAAAAAAAAGAGAGCACATGGTATTCAAGCAATAGTTTCGAAAGTCTACGCACCACTAGAAATGTTCAAATAGGAAGCAAATGAGCTAATGAACAAGAGAGTAGAGAGCCAGAGTTGATAAAGATCAACAGATATTGCACGGACAGGATAACCAAAGCACTCATGGATATTAAAAAGCGGATAATCCACTTATTCATTGGCTTTATGCATTGCTTTATAATCTGCATTGGAAGATTGGGTGTCATCTGCCATCCAGGGATATTTTGTCACCTCGTTGTCCAACACCCACTATCTCAGAAACTTTTGGCCGAAGTCTGGATAACTTAGTGTAGGATCGGGAGTGACGTGCGGCTGGTCTCAGATCTACGACTCCCTTCCGACGCATGGTGATTCAGAGTCTGCTTGTCGAATTTGGTTCAGCCTAACACACTCCATTTGGCTCACAGATTCTAAGTATACGTCGGAGCAAGGAGGTATATCACCACGATTTCTTTGAATGGCGCAAACTTTTCTCCCCTACTCTCTGAGAAAGTAAATACTTTCTCATCTCCCCTAGAAAACAGACCATTAAGATTGAAGAAGTACCTTACTCAAAATCTCAAACCTGCGTTCGCCTAAGGCAGCTCTCAGATTTTGCAAATTCAGCAATTCGCTACTACGAATGCGAGGAATCGCTAGCGACTCTGCGGAATCACTAAATTCGCCAGTCTGACACTCGCCTGGGGGATACACCCTCTCCGTAACCAAGTTGTATATACCGCTAACCCCATTTGGCCCAGCACACGGTGTGATAATCGCCCAGAGTAACACGCTGGAGTAGCACGCATGACCCCTCTGAAATAGTTAACACTTGTGATGTCGAAGAAAAATTCGGTTTGTTTCTCTCATTGAGTCCCTTCTTTATGGAGGGCGACGAACAACCTTAGGAAAATAAGATACACATTATGTACAGTAGCGCTCAAAAGTCTTCGGTGGAATACTTTTCCGTCTATAACCACCAGGGTGAATATCGCTTGAGGATTCCTCAACGGCACGTCGAGGATTCTCTGCCCGATCAGAGACGATCTCTCGCGCGGACATTCACACTCGCCATGCCGTGCCGTCTGTGCTCTCCGCGCGGATGTTCACTCTCGGCACTACTCTCGCATGGTAGAGAGCTATGGTCGAGGATTTCCTCGACCGTTATTCACCCTGATAACCACAAATATGGACGAATAATTTGTCAGATTCGGAAAAAAATGGATGCAGTTGCCTCGGTAGAGAGTACATTCATTGATCGGCTCCATGCTCAGGCCTTATAAGATCTTAGCGACCTACAAGAAGTTTAATAACAAAGTATTGAGTTTGCCTAATATTTCGCATCATTTGTTAGATTATTTGATTAAATTGTAAACTTTTTACAATTGAAATATATTTAAAACTTGATCACACTCGAAAATTTCTATTGAAATGTCTTTTTCATTCTTAATTCCTTCTCCCATTCAATACTAATATGGTGGATCAGTGAAGACGGCTTCAGTTCAAAAACTTTTCAAAATTTGAACTGATTTGATCAGCCAGAAGAAAAGAAGGTGCAGTCGAAAAAGTGTATTACACCAAAGACTTGAGCGCTAGTGTATGTATTATACATTGATCCACATTTGAAGCGCGAGGTACACTCGGCGCTCTTCTCAGAGCCAAGGGGGGTACTCGGGCCATGTTGAAGAGAAACAGGTGTTTTTGACAAGAGGTAACCGTCCACTATAAAAGAATGAAAGTTCGATTGACCCCAGCGCGTTGTCTCGATTCATAGGTATATTTCACTGGCACACATTCTTCCAATTCGTCACATGTCTTTTAGCGAAAGTGAAACATAGCAATCAAAACAAGAGTAGCAGAGACTGCGGCGAATGTTGACGAAGAAACCATCTACCGTTGTAAAAACAATGGCCTGTGCCAAACCTTCCTGCTTAGCTTCGCTCCGCCGAAATGAGGATGCTGAGATGGGCATGTGGCTGGACGCGACGGACAGGTGGACAGGAACGAGGTCGTCAGAACGGTCATGCAACCCTGCCCCAATCCATTAGTGAGGGTCTCTATGATAAAGAAGGACATCACTGAAGTCAGCGCAACGGCAGAAGACGCTGCGAGTACGATAAAGGGGCGAGGGATAACAATAAAAGCGGACCTAGCAAATTCGCGAGATTGTCGCTAGGTCGTATAAAGCGACCATCGACTTTTTTGGAAAGGAAAGTGACGTTCGTCTCCCAAAACAATGTCCCGGAACTGGCAGATGTACCGTTAGGTACTATCAACATATTGGGTGGGTACTCTTTGATATCATTATTTTCTCAGAAACGATTTTTCATCCGTGGAGCCGCCAAACTGTAGCGATACAAACGCATCATAATTACATAATTTAAACGGATTTTGAAATTTGAACATTCGAAGGATTCGCTACCTTTGTTCGAACCGTCCAATAGGTGCAGAGCCAATCAATTTATCTGCATTTTGCATAACATCTACCACTCCAACAACCAGGGTCAACCGTGACCACTGACCGATTTCACAAAAAAAAGATTTCATCAGCCTCAGTCCGAAGTCGCTTGGTATGGACTGTGAAACGTAGCGTTAATCGCCTGCAAACGCCCCATAACTCAAAAATTGTGTAGTGGTAAGAAGATGAATGATAGTTGATTAAGAAGTTTGCCGGTTCTCATAACTCGAACGAAGCACATTCTGAAAATACGACGGCCTCCCAAGTTCAATAGGTATTGATCCCTATTGAATAGGCGGACAAATAGCATGATCACCAGGTCGAGCACCTCGTAGTCTACGTGTAAAGCAATTGCTGAAAAGGTTATGTTCCAACAGCGTTTTTTCCGCTTTCCCTTCTTCTATTCTATTACCCTCAGTAGGTCGACAGCATGGCGCATCCTAATCCGTCAGCATCCACACAGGGTTATCCAAGATATGGGCTATGGGGTCAACGAAACAGTCAATGTTATCAACTCATGACCATTAAATATAATAGAATATTTTCAATCAGCCAAAAGCCTCTGTCCTGTCCTGAAGCAATATTCATGTGCGCACGTACCGTGCAAATAAATAAATAAAGAAACAGAAAGAACAAGTCCCGAAAGATCATTTTGTCGGATTGACTCACGAAATTATAAGGTGATCACGCCAACGGAAGAAAGAAAGCACATGTGAGGAGAAGACTGCTGTGAATTCATACGAAGTAAGAAAATGTGCAAATTACCGAAAAGAAAGGTGGCCGTTATAAATGTCTCCTTCATGAGATCATATGACATTGACGCCAATAAAGGACTGTAAAGAATGAGCCCGATTGTTACCGCGCTCATTGGAACGAGTTGTTGGTGTCATGACAAAAGTACACTCCAGAACGCTGAAGAACCTGTTATGGCAACGCGAGGAGAGTGATTGTCCAAAGAACGGTCATGTTGTGGACTGTTGACTCCAGTCCGTTTGGCCGAGCCAAACGGAGTGGGACCGTATTTGTGATCAGGGTGAATATCGGTCGAGGAAATCCTTGGCAGAGGGCCGAATTTGTCAGAGTGGGTCATGGGCAGGGTGAAAATCGTGTCGAGGACGTGGTCACATCAGTACGACCCCCCTCAGATCGGGGTCTTGATACGACCCCTCTAACTTTGATTTGATGTGAATAAGCGAGTTCCATCAATGTACAGCAAAGCATTCAGTTGCAGCGCGGTTTATCCGTGGGTCAGATTTGCCGAAACCCCGCTCGAAACCGTCGAAATCTACACTCTCGATGAAAAGGTTCCATTCCCCCATTTCATAACCTTTGGAGCAGTATGTGGTAGGGTTAGATAGAGCTGGATTTGCTACTACCGGGCAATATTGAAATTGATCTAAAATCTTTACACTCGAAGAGATAGGGTCTCTCAAATTTTGTCGAGGGAATGTCGAGGATGCTGAATTTTTCATGCGAGTTTTTGCCACTTGAAAGGCAATATTGTGAGAACTAATTTGTGAGAACTCGAAAAAATGAGGATAGTTTTGGAAAGCGGAAGGTTTGCGCTTTCTAACGGTCTGTTAGCTTTCTTCTACATTTTCTAGTTGAGGAGATATTTGCGTCGAGGATCTATCGAGGATGGATCTCGGCCACCTAAAAAGCCGCTCCTTCACCATTGCAAGTTAATTCGTTGGCAACCTCGAAATGTGTCTAGAATAAATTCTCCCAACGTAAGCGACAAGAAAGGGGCAATCGTCATCGTCCGATCTCGTCTCAGTATAGGCCATGCATCCACCAAGTTGTAGAACGGGATTACACATATGTTGATGACCTCTGTGACAGAAACTGTATTGTAGAAACCTAGTTAACTAAGGAACAGCTCCACTTGCCTAGGGTTTTTCCAGAACTGTTGCCGTGTTTGCGACAAGCGTCCCTAATAAGCTATTCGCGGGCACGCTAGACTAGCAATTTTAGGAATCTTGCCAGCTATGCTCCTACGAATGGCTAAAAGAGTAAGCTCGCCAAGGAGTTGATCCCACTGATCGCTCTTTTGTGAGCCTCGACTACTTCCGCCGCGCTTTTCTGCTTCATAGTTTCTCTCAAGGCTGAGTTCAGCATATAATGAAAGCGGTTTTACGGTATTAAGACGCGTATAGAAGAGTACATCAACTTTCTATTGGCACGGATAACCAGATGACCTTTTCGTAAGTACAATAGAAGACCCGCGTACAAGGGGTGCTGACCGCACGTCCACCGTGCTGTGGGAAAAAGCTCAAAAGCCATCGCAATCTCCAAAAATATAATGGAGGTAAAATGCCAAAATCGCTGTCCGGTGCTCAGCGCTTCATCTGTTTCGACAATGGGATCCTGAAGAGGTGAGATGTGTAACCGTTTTGAAAGAAAACTAAGTCGAAAGTTGAAGGACAAGTAGAGCTAAGAAAGAAAGGAAAGGCAGACGATATACTTGTCTTTAGAGGTACTTTGACCCGTAGAACATGAATATCACATTAGTTCGTTGCGAGTGAGCCTGTAGCCTGCGCTACGGGCGCCCGCGCAAAACTGTTGTGATAGCGCCGGCGCCTGTGGCGCGGGCGCCAAGCGTTGTCGCGCTATGATATTCGTGTTCTACGGGTCGAAATTACCCCCGGAAACAAGTTTCTAGCCAAATCCACAGTCATGGACGAATTTCGATCAAAATCCGGCTCAGTTCTTGAGGAGTGGGGCAGTAAAGGGTAAATAGTGCCGAAGTTTCTTCTTCTCACCACATTTCGCCTCACCTGCCTTTTCCTCAGCACTTCACAATTCATGGCAGTGCTGGCTGGTTCTTGGTTGCTCCTGCTTGAAAATTATTGGCTAATATGACAAA